>JASANA010001502.1:0-32323 GCA_030248095.1 Ptycholaimellus sp. GST1_10 | reverse complement strand
AATGAAAGAAAAATTCAACTCTTCTCGTACACACCTCGTGGGCCTCATCAGGTATGTCCACGCTCCTTAATCTCCTATTGACTCTCCAGCCAGATTTCCCGCTTTGCCTTTGGTTAGTCACCGGGTGGGAGGAGTTGGTTAGGGACATCAATGTAAGGTTGCAGGCATATTTTGTTTTTCACTTTGAAAAAATTTTTCAGATAAAAATTCTTTAGTTTTCTTTGTCGAGGTAGCATAGGGAAAAGTGGAAAAATTCGTGAAAAAGTCAATTTTGATTCCCCTCTTTCCCCACTCAACATTGGCTGAAAAATACTAAACACAAAATTTAAAGCCGGAAAAATGGATAAAATCGAAGCGCTGTAAATCGCGCAGTCCAAAAACTGTCGAAATTGGACATTTTTGGCCATTTTTAGAGGTTTCATCCATATTTTCAAAATTTAGTAGTTGTTTACGCAATCGCGATTTTTGAAATCGACTCCCCAAAATTGACCCACAGCCATAAAAATACTCCAAAATGATAAATTTTGAAGCACTTTTTGATAGCGTAAAAATAATTTAGTTATTTTCGTTCAGCCAGTTAAGCGGGGAAAAAGGGACAGCAAAATTGAATTTTCACGAACTGTTTTTTATTTTTTTGTATGCTACAATACAGGAGACTAGAGGAATTTTTCTCTGAAAGTTTTTCTTCCAAAGTGAAAAAACTAAATATGCTTGAAACCTTACATTGTAACCTTACCAAATATGCTTGCAACCTTTAGCAAAATCTGAGGAGTGGTCAAATTTGATACCTCCCTTTAATATCCAAGATGATCGTATTGAAGTTCTTAAAATCAAAAAGAATTCTGGCACCAAAAGAGCCACGAATGCTTATTAATTTTGTGATGCTCATTGACGTCATTTTCACTTGCTCATCATTTGGTATTGAGCCCGAAATAAGCCACTCATCAACAAAGGCATTATTTCACCATATGAAGGCCATGATATATCCCGACTATTAACGAATAGAAAAGACAGAACAATTCAGTTTTTGAACTATCACGGAAAGGAATAATATCTGAATCAGATAAAGAGGGCAGAACATTACGAATATATCGCTTTGAAAAATTTAAATTCCAATCTAATTGGAATTGGATGCGCTATTGGCAGTTCATTAAATTTAATAAACATGTGGATACGTTGGTATAATTTCATAAACATAGAGAATAAGAGAATTATTATTGTAAAATGTTTCCGTAATAACCAACGCCATGCTGGTGGCCAGAAAGTTTTCCTCTGCCAACGCCTCGACAATTGAACCTTCAGGGTACAGAGACGAGAAACAGAAACCCCAAAACGAGGTCAGTCCGCAATTGGACCAGGCGGGTTTTCTGGGCGCCCCAGAAAGGATGGTGAAGAAGTTCTGCTCTACGGCAAGATAGATGCTCTTAGCAATAAAACCTAGATGAACTGAGCAGCGAAAATATGATACAGGCGTCCATATAGGTTTGAAGCTGGCGGACAGCTGCTGCTGCAGAATTTGGAGTGCGAAGAAGCGAATCTCTCCCACCCATACTACTCACTCCATCCACTTACAGCACCCATTCTTCGCTTTACCGCTGGGAATTGAAATTGCGCCCAACCATTCTTGTGACTTGCCAGCATATACAGCTTGGCAATTTTGTAAGCAAACAAAGTTTTCATTCCGCACTGCTTATAGCTCACGCAAACATTTTATGCTACTGCAATTTGGTTTAAGCTAAGAAGCTAAGCTAAGAAGGTTGATCAGAGGTTGCCCGCCTGTGTTCTTATTTTCACAAAAATTTTAACCTTCCTTCACATGTGGAGCTGTTGTGAGCACATTTGTGTATTTTTGCGCAAATTTGGTGGTTACAAAAAATATGGAGATTCAGATTCTGCAATTAAAAAGGAGGGTCAGAAAATTTAAGTCCACCCATTCTAACTCCGCTCAGAGAACGCCTCATAAATCAATTATTCTCCTTGACTGTGTTCAAAAAAAACTAGGGTCTCCCCGCTTTCCCCGGGGCCCCCGGCCCTCCTCCCCCCGCTATTCCCCCAACCCTCGGGGTTCTCTTTGTGTTTTTATTTTTTTAAATTCAAAGTTTCTGTTTTTAGTGAATGAATATATAACATTCCCAAACCCCAAACCACCCCGCCCGCCGCCTCCCTGGCCGTCCCTCCGTTTTCTCCTTCTTCCTCCTCTATTCCTCAGTCATTGATTTTTTTTTTTTTTTGTTTTGAAACATCAAAATTCTAATTTTTGGGAAAAAAATCCAAAAATATCCCCAAATCCCCATAGGCCCTCCGGGCCAGCCGCCAGCTTGGCCCCCTAACAAAATTTCTCCCCATTTCTTTTAAAAAACAGCGGTTTTTTATTTTTTTGTTATGAAACATCAAAATTCTAAGTTTTGAGAAAAATCCTAAAATTTTGCAAAACCCCAATAAAGCTCTCAAGCTATCACCTAAGCGGACCTTCATGCAAAATTTCAGCTAATTACATTGAAAAACCAGTGATTTATGATTTTTAGCACTTTGAAACATCAAAAAGTTGAGTTTTAGGCGAAAAACACAAAATTACGCCAAGCACCAAAAATGGCCTGGAGATACCACCCAGACGGACCTTCATGCAAAAAATTAGCCAATTTCGTTGAGAAACCGCGGAGGCCCGCCCCCGGAATGACATATATATATATATATATATATATATATATATATATATATATATATATATATATATATATATATATATATATATATGCGGAAAGACGGACACAAAAATGGGGTAACTGCTTAAGCTGGCCTTGGCCGCGCAAAAATGAGTTATTATTGGTCAAGTACGATGTCTTATCCTGTTGATGCTTCGTAAAAAGGAAAATTAAACAAGGCTATTATTAATTGATCACTGACAAATGAACCGCTGGCTATACGAATAAAATGTGTGAATAATGCTGTGAATCTTACCAAAATGTCTAGATGACGATGTGCAAAAATGACAAGTTATAAGAAGACGTGAAAGAAAGGCTAGCTAGGAATGCAAAGAGGTGCAAAAGAAAGTGATCAATCGGTGCTGCTGCTTTGGGGCGGGGCAGATTCGTAGGCAGCGAAGAAATATTTCTTCTCCATCGAGGCTCCCACTCCGATCGTTTTCTGCCTTCAAGTACTCTTTCTGTCATCCCCTGAAGAAGGATAGATGGGGAAGAATGGAACTCGAATATGTTGGTGTGGCGCTGAAGGAGCTCCTCGGTCTCCGCATTCTTCACGTCGGGCAGGAAGGACTGCAGATAGCTGACCACGTAGTCGATGCTGGCCCCTTTGCCGTGGATGGACAGGAAGATGGACATCAGTGCTGCAATTGACTACTCACTATCAGACCAGCTCTGAGGATGAGAAGAGGGCAGGGGAGGACCGATGATTCTGGCCTCGCGAGCGTGCTTGATGCTGTGGATCTTGGACTGGTCGTAGGCGATGGACTCTGGGGATGCCTTGGACTGTAGCTTCTGTATGAGGGACTCCTGGGTGTGCGTGGTCTCCTCCCAGACCTTCATGGTGGCCTCCATGGCCTGCAGCTTGGACTCCGCCTCCCGCACCTTCTCCTTCTCCGCATTCAGGCGCTTCTCGAAGGCCGTGCGAGTCTTGGGCGCCGCCTCCGAGTCCGCCTTGGCCTCCGCCAGCTCCCCTTTGAGGGCGTTGATCTGGGCCTGGTAGAAGGGGCTGGGGTCGAAGTTCTGCTGCTGGTTTGAGGCTGCCTGCTGCTGGTGCTGGTGGTGGGTGGTGTTGGGTCCGGCGTTGGGGGCGCCGCCGAAGCCGGTCATGGGCTTGGGGCCGTCGTCGTCGGAGTCGATGGCCATGTCGTCCTCCGTCCGCTCGTCCAGGAGGGCCTTCTCCTGCTGGTTCTTGGCGGCCTTGGCGGTGTGGATGAGCTGGCCGAGGCACTTGCGCTGGGGGCGTGAGAAAAGGTCCCAGTTGCGCTGCATCTGGGTGGCGTCCATGACCTGGTCGATCTTCTCCATCTGGGTCATGATGGTGTAGAGGGCCTCCTGGTGCTGGGCCTTGGCCTCGTTGAGGGCGGCGTCGTGGACGGCCTTCTCCGTCTCCAGCCTCCGCGTCTGGGTGTTCATGGCGTTGACGAGGTTGTAGAAGGTGTAGACGGTGCGTCGGTTGCACTCCCCCCGCTGCAGCCACTCCACCAGCACATCCGCCGCCGCCAGGAACTGGGCCGGGTCCTTCAGCCGCTCCAGCAGCTTCAGGCCCTCGTCGTCCGTGAAGGGGCGGCGCTGTTTCTTGGCCGGCGGCGGGGAGTAGGCGCGGCGCCCATTGCGATCCCCCGGCAGCGGGATGTCCAGGCCGCCCATCCCCATCCCTCCGCTGCCCATCCCCATCCCTCCGCTGCCCATCTGAGGCTCAGCACTGCCGGGCAGCGGGATGTCCTCCATGGCCGGTTGGCGAGGGCGCCGGGGCTCTGGAGTGGAGGCGCGGCCGCGACGTCGGTCGGAGGCTCCGCGCTCTGTTCGGTCTCCGCGATCGCCGCGATCCCGACTACGAGCCCGTAGGTCGCCGCGACGAGAGCGATCACGGTGGTCCCGGTCCTTGTCCCGCCCGCGGTCTCGATGCCGATCCTCGCGGTCTCGCTCTCGATCTTTGGCGGCGTTCTTCTCCTTCTCGATGATGAGGCGGAGGTCCCCGTCCGTCAACGGCTTGTCACCCTCCATCGGGATCGGATCCTTGCCCGCTGCTCTACAATGAGACAGGGGGTTTGAGGAGGAAGAGGAAGAAAGGGGGGAAGAGGGGAGGAGTACTTGAGCTGGACGTTGTACTCGTACTGGTCGTCCCGAGCAACGGCGTAGTCGATGTAGAGCTTCCCGCTGTACTCCTTCTCTGACTTGTCCTCCACCTGGAAGAAGAAGGGGGAGTGAAGCGATGGTAGGGAGGGGGGAAAGTAAGAGGTGACCTTCATACGGTATCCAGAGAAGGCAATGGCGAAGTCCACGGACTCCATGGTGTTGAAGCGGACGTGAGCAAAGTTCTTCTTGGACATCCGCACACTGTGGATCTCACCCACCCGGCAGAACAGCTGAAAGCCACTCTTCTTAGCTCCTGCCATTGCATTTTGATCCTCTAGACTCTGAAATATGTGAGGGAGACTAACCTCGTCTCCTGCTTTATGCTCCTCTATTAGCGCAGGAGCTGAGTATGAATAAAAGATACAAAAATGGCGAGGTGTAAGGTTAGTGTGATGGGATTGTAAGAGGAGAACCTCTTCGATCATTTCCTCGGTGGCCTTGTCGGGGATGCCGCCGAGGAAGATGGTCTTGCAGCCGGGGGGCTTCTCCTTCGGCGGTTGCACCGTCACGTCTGTCACACCGCCCATCACTTACTCTCTCCATCCCCCATCACTGCTGGACGGAAGGAAAGGGAGGAAAGGCCAGCTCTACTCATTCCACCTTCCTCTCTCTTCTCTCGGCCGTGGCTCGCGACTGACCATGGGGGGCTAGAAGGGACTTACGCGGTGGCGGGGGGTAGAGGACGCACTTGGTGAGCGTGATGACGGGGCGGATCACCGTTGGGTCCCCCATCACCGGATAGGCGTACCTCCAAAGACCCTGCCGTCTAGCCAAGAGGGGGCTGATAGCAGGGAAGCTACGCAGCATGGGCCATGGGCATCATGGGCGGCATCATCGGCGGCATCATCATCGGCGGCGGCGGCGGCAGGTTCCCCGCCTCCGCCGCAGCCGCCAGCTCCCTCTCCTTCTCCTTGGGCAGCTTGGGGCCGATGACGGAGGCCGTCGGTCCAACACTCCCGCCACCTCACACGCCCATGCCTCCCTCTAGCAGCAGCCTTTCCCGGGAGAGGGAGTAACCAGGATGGGGGTATGGGTAGACAGGGTAGGCGGGGTAGGCGGGGTAGGAGGGGTAGGAGGCCCCGGCGGCGGCGGCGGGGTCGGGAGGGGCGTTGGAGGGCGCAGAGGAGGTGGGAGTGGCGGCGGCCTCCTGCTGGCGGACATGCTGGTAGGCCTTCACGATCCAGGCCTTCGCCTCGTCGTCCTCGATCGTCGTCGGAGCCTTGTCGCTGCTTGACATCCTTCTCTCCTTTCACTCTACTCACTTCAGACTCTGCCAACTGATCTCAATCGGGAAGACTTCGAAATATGCGCAGTCTCTGCTGCTGCCCTGCGGGGCTTTTCTTGGCGCCAAATGTATGTACGACAATTCGTTCTCATTTGTTTTTCAATGAATGTATTGTTGAGCTTTTGCTGGAGCCTTGATGGTAGAGACATAGAGAAAGAGTTTAGCAATGGTTTACTCGTACGGAAGATGGGGAAGCAAAAAAAAGAGGAAAACGTCAGCGTGGAATAGGGGGCATAGAGAAGCAAGTAACGCACACAAAAAAGTATCGCCGCAACTGCAATGTGGGACAAGAAGGTAATGGGCAATTGGAGAAAAGGAGCCCTCGATTCGCACGCGCACTCAGCAGCTCTCATTGTCTACAAACACGCCGCTGGCAACATTGGTCGGGGAATACGGAGCCGCGACACAAGTTCTCTGGATATCAGGAGTGAAGTTGAGGCTCAGGCCAACAAAGGAAGCAACGACTGCGAACCAAAGTGTCACTGTGACTGAGCTTATGTTTGCAACTGGAAGAAGGGCGCGGGAGGGAAAGAGAGAGGCTCGATTGAACTGCAGCGCGGAATCAGAAAAGGTAAGAATGAAGAAGGGATTAACTGGATGGCGACGGCCTAGGCTCAGCTGGCCAAGTAAGTACAGAGGTGAGGAGAAAATGGGAAGAAAAGGGTGCAGTGGAAAAGAGAGCAAAGGATAGACACATCCCAAGAGTCGAAAGCTTTCGGATGGCATGGGCGGAGCAGGGAGAATCCAGGAATCTCCTGCTCCGTCCACACCGCTATCTAATCGCCTCTCTACCCCCAAGAGGATTGGAGGGAGGGGCGATGATTGGAGGGAGAGGCAATGAGGGGAGCTTATCTGGATTGTTGCTGGGGCGATGGGGCGAAGATGGTGGAGGGAGGGAAGCGGCTGAAACGTAGTCTCTTGCAAATGAATCATGAGGAAGGCTGTAGGCAATGCAGGGTGCAATCAATTCACGGTCAATGCACTGTTCACCTGTCAATTTCACCAGTCATTAGGCTGCAAAGAATGTGATTAGGCTGGGCAGGAGAGGAAGCACACAGCGTCATCCACACTATTTACATATAGACAGACTCCTGCCTTTGAGAACTGCCCCAAATTGACATAAGTGAAGTAGTGGCATTATTCACGAAAACTGGCGCCAATTTCATGTAAAAAATAGGCGTAAATATCCTAGCAAAAGGCATCAATCGCGATGCTTGCAACTACTGGGTTTAAAACTGAGAATGTCTCCGATCCAACTGGCAGACATCCTGGATGATCAACTGGGCAATGTTGTCAAAGAGCACCTTTGAAGAGGCCTTTGAATGTTGTCAATGAGCACGCAGGATAGGGCTTTATTGAATGCGAAAGGAAAGGATAGAAAAAGGAAGCGAATGATGAGGCTGACCCGAGGCAGCGCAGGGAATGAGGTTGAGCAATGGAGGAGTGCATGGGGAAGAGCGCAAAAGGGGCGCCAAACGTCAGCAATGGTTGCAGTAGCACTCGCTCTGTCATTCCACCCTCATCTACTCACCACCACTCACTTGCAAGCAAACAATGCTCCCGTAAAGCTCTTCGGCATAGATATCCGCAAAATATTTCCAACTCCACTTCAGCTAGGCCAAATCCCGAGACAGCTCTCAATTCCTCAGCGTCTCCGGCAAATAGCGGGGCAAAGAAAGGCAAAAGTTTCTGGCAAACTCTACAAAGAGACGCCCTGGGGAAGGAAGGAAAGGGGGCAAATACATTGAGGACTCTGTGCATTTGTGTAATGAGGAGAGAATAAATGGGGCCACAGGCCAGCTCCGTCTGGGTGAAGCTGGGCTCCTGCGCGCTCCCAATGACACCGCTGCAATTCACCCTCTCCCATTCACCACCTCTTTCTTTTAGTTCCTTCCCTACAAATGCTTCCCTACTCCAGCAAACACTCGCACAGACACACTCGAGCTCAAAGAGGAGGCTAACAAAAGAGAGGAGGAGGAGGAGGAGGAGATGTAGGAAGGCAGGGGCTAGTAGGGCTGTTGGTAGGCGGGGTAGGACTGGCCGTTGCCCTGGGCTGGGGCCCCTGCGCCCCCGCCGCCGCCAGCCCCTCCGTAGGCCCCGTAGGCACCGCCTCCCGCTGCTGCTCCGCCCGCATAGTTCTCAAACCACCCCCCATACTCACCCTCCCCACTTAGAGGGCTGGGCTGCACCTGCTGGGGCTGGGCTGCGGCGGCTGCTTGGTTCTGCTTGGCCTGCTGCTCGATCATGGCCGCCTGAGCAGGTGATGAGAGATGAGAATGGGTGAGAGGAAGGGGGAGTGAAGTAGCCTGATCGTGCATGCCGAGGTTTCGATAGTACTCGGCCCACTGGGCGGAGTAGTCGGGCTGTCCGGTGCGCGGGTCGATGGTGGGGGCGGAGGCGGCCGGGGCGGCGGGGGCGGCGGGCTGCGGAGCCCCGGGGGCCGCTGCTGCCGCGCCGGGTTGTCCGTAGGCCTGCCCGTAGGCCTGTCCGTGGATGAGGATGAGAGGAGGAGGGGAGTAGGCGAGGGAGGGAGAACGGGCTGCTGAGGCTGTTGCGGCTGCTGCTGCTGCTGGCCCATCTGAGCATAGTACTGGGCCCAGGCGGCGCTCTGGTCCCCGGCAGGAGGCCAGGGGGCAGGGGCTCCGTTGTTGTAGGCAGCGGCTCCGTAGTCGCCGCCGCCGCCGCCGTGGAAGGGGGTGCCGGGGGGCATGTCGCCGACCTTGATGCGGATGATGTGCTGGGCATGACCGATCTGCTGGTCGCTGCCCTTGATCACGAACACCTCCAAGGTCAATCAAGGCCTTGCCAGAATGGACAAGGAAGGGTGGGTGAATGAGGGGCAACCTTCTCGTTGGCGTTGGGAGGTGGGTCTCTAGAGAGTTCGCAGTGGGCGCCGCTCTCGGCGCAGATCTGCTTGATGGTCTCGCCGCCGCGGCCGATGACGAGCCCCGTCTTGTTTGCCGGCACGTGCATGTAGAATGTGTTTGCGTTGTCCGACGACTGCAATCAATTTGCTTGTGAGCTTTGTAAAATACACCTGACCATTGGTATTTACCAATCAGGTGGGAACAATTGAAGCCCCAGTCTATCTGCGACACCATAAGCTGCAATGGCTCTATATGTTTCCGTCCATTACTGCGTTACTTGATGTCACTAGTTAGCCAATAGCGAAAGGGATAGGATAAGAAGTTTGAAACATCAGAAAAGCGAACGCGATTGACGAGGTCGGAGATGAGCTGTGTGGCCTTCTGTATCTGTTCAGGGGTGCCCTGGATGACGGCGGTGCGTTCGGGGGCGTTCTGATCCTCGTCCTGCTTGAACTGGATCTTGGCGCCGGACTCCATGGAGAGGCGCCGGATGGTCTCGCCGCCCTTGCCGATGATGACGCCGACGGAGGAGCGGGGGACGATCACCTCCCCAATCGACCTCTGCATCGAGGCCCCGCCCCCGTACGGACTGCTGAACGCCGCCCCCATCTCTCCAGGCCGGCTGTTCACGATCTCCTCCACCAGCGCCTTCGCGCTCGCCACCTTCAAACCATCTCTTCTTCAATTACATCCACCCTCCTCTCTCCTGTCCTGTCCTCACTTTGCCAGGCTCCCCGATGATCCTCAGCGGCTTGGAGGTTGCTCCTGGTTGGACGTTGTCCTGAATCAGCACCACCTTCACTCCGCAGCGCTCCTGCAAGCATTGTTTTTCCGATCAAAATTATTTCCATCAGTAATATTTCAAAAATTATAAGTCAGTTATAAGTTTGAAGCAGGTTAAGAGGTAAGGCGGCAAAATAGGTGTTGGTGGTGTTTATGCGAACCCGATGATTGCCTACCGGATTCGAGAACAATGACCACCTTAGAGGTACTTTAGCGATATTGTCCACGCCCTCCAAGGCACAGGAAGCCATCGGAGAGTTCTACTGAATCGCGATTGTGGAAAGCACTAGCCACTCGGCCAATTGACCGTATTTACCTCTGGAGGGAAAGGGAAACCTGAATCATCTTGATGGTTTCGCCGCCCTTGCCGATGACGAGGCCGCACTTGGTGCCGGGGACCTGCATCTCTTCCGTGATCTGGCCCGGACCCCCACCGCCGCCGCCCATCCCCATCGGCCCTCCGCCCATCCCCATCCCCATTCCCCCCATGCCCATGCCACCTCCCATGCCGCCGCCCATTCCTCCCATCCCCGGCTTCGGCGGGGGCGGTCGACCTCCGCTCCGGTTGATCACGCCCATTATCATCTCCTTGGCCTTCCTGTCAACAAATTTCTCATTTCCTTCCGTTACAAAAATGATCCCAAAGGTTTCAATTTAGGTTTAGAGTCTCAGACAAGTACAATCTCATAGCTGGATAGCTCGTATGACGAAAAATTAGATGCATCATTGACTCGCTGAACTAATTTGATGAGGGAAAAAAAGTGGGGTATGAATCATTGGCCTATTGGGTAGTGAGTGGTAACTCGATGGAAGCCTTGGAGCCCTGTAGGGTGCAGACGCGGACGGGTCCACCGCCGTCCTGGGCCATCTGGACTCGACAGCCGCTGACCTGCTGGATCTGGCTGATCTGCTCACCTCCGCGACCGATCACCAGACCCACCGAGTGGTCTGGCACCTTCAGGACGGTTGAGGGTTAGGGAAGGGGTAAGAGAGGAGGAGGAAGGGTAAAAAAGGAGAACCTCAATCTGTTCAACGGTGACCTCCTGCTGGCCCATGGCGGCCATGTTGGGGTTGACGCCGGCGCCGAGGGAGGCGATGGGATTGGCGGCCATGTCGAGGCCGTCGCCGCCGTTGTTGAGGTAGGGGCGCTTGGACGGAGCCTCCTCCTCTCCGTCCTCCACCGCTCCTCGCTTCCCGCTCTCGTTGGACGAAGACTGCGCGAGCTTCAATCCATTCCCTCCTCCTCTACTACTCCATCCCTAGCTGAGCACTAACTTGTTTGGCTCGAGCAAGTGCGTCCTGGATGGCAGTGTGGCTAATACTAGCAGACATATCTCATCTCCGGGAAGACGAGATCTGCCCACTCGCCAGCCGCGCTTGCCGCTGCCCACTTCACTCCTACACTCCCTCCCAACTCCTACAACATTCATCATCACCTCACTTCCTCACATCACCACATCTCCTTCATCACCCTACCCAACCTCGCCTCGTCTAGTATAAGAAGTGGCTAGAAAAAACGACTAAGCAAAGGCAAATAGTAAGAAGCGAGGCATTGGGTGTCTGGGCTGAGGGGAGGAGCGGAGGGATGTGCCAAGAGTGGCGCCGCACTGGAATGGCCCTCCCTATCTACCGTAGCCCACCTTCTATCTCCTCTCCCTCCCTTAACCCACCGTCTTTCGCCACGAACTCCTGCAACGCGCCTATGGTGTCCACTTCTTTCCGATGTCTTTAACATTTTCCCACGCCTTTTCACACCTTCTTATTGTAGCATAAAAATAAAGTAAGTGATAATGGGTATTGTTGCATTTGATGTCGAAGATTTTTTTAGAAATCGGGAATATCTTAAATTTTGTACTTGCTGGCCAAGAATGGGATGCTCTTTGAAAATGATGTAGTTGCGGTATTTTTCTTTTTTTTTAATAATTATGGCCTTTCTTTTTGTTTACCTGACAACGCGAGCATGAGCGAGCATAACATGAGCATTCATTTATGCGAATCCTTTCCAATCAATACCATCAATTCCAAAGCATTCCATAAATCCGTTCCGCACAATTTCTTCATCGACCACCCTGTTTGGCGTTGTGATAGATGCATATCTTGAACATCCAGGAAAATTAAATTTTGAAAAAATATAATCAAAATTAGGCTTACCTGCATTCTACTTTAATTTTTTGATGACTGAAGACATTGCTTCTTTGTGTTTTCGAAGTGCCGCATGCTCCACAAGCAAATGGGCGAAGGCTAAAACAGGCGATTACATGGACTTCCATCCGATATCGCCCGCAAATGATTTTTTCACTCTGGACACGCTTCAAAATAAAGAAAATTACCTCTGGGATACATTTATGACCTTGTTGCAGCGTCTACAAGCGGCGCTCTCGCTGATGCTTTCTGAACCTTTTTTGGACATCACCACCCGTTCAGTACTTGGATTGCAGTTTTTAATTTGCAGCTCATCAGCAATATGTGTCTGTGTCGCAGTTATTTTCTGGTCGGTGGTAAAATTAGCTTCGTCGCTGAGGAAAGCGCGATTCAAGATCTGAATGGGTAAATCGGAGTTAATGCGGCAGTGTTGCAGAGTCACTGCATGACGAATAACTTCGCCAACGATGGTGGAAACGAAGTCACAGGTGGTGCAAGCCCATTTGGGAGTTGTGGCCATTGAGCCTAGGTGAAGACGAATTTTATGATCCAGAAACGTAGGTTTCTCAGCAGACGCCGAGCAGCAGAAATCGTCCATTGTCCGCAAATGATGTGGAGTGCAAATGTGACGTAAGTTTTCAGAAACCTCATCTGTGTGTCTAAATGATGGTGACACTTGGCACGAAAATATCAGTGAGTTTTTGTCATCAATTTTTCTTTTTCATTTGAATTTGTCCGGTAAATTTTATATTTTTTCAAAAATTCCAAACTCGTGATGCACGTGGATGCTCGTGGAATGATTACAAGGACCAAAACTTAAGTTTGGAGATATTTTTAAAGTTTCGCTCGTTCCTCAAAGAAATCGGGAGTCGCTAAATAAAGTAGCAAATAAAAACAGGTAAATTCATAATGATGCATATCGAAGGAAGGTTCTCACTAGGTTTGAGACACAACGCAGACTAGGACTTTGTTCTCGCCCAGAGAAAAAGAAAGGGCGCAGTGGATAGGGCACGCTAAGCACCGGTTTGCCTTGAAAGTGCCAGTTTTTGGCAGCCACTTGTCCCACCCGAGCTCTCCTTTGGCTCGCATTATCACTCTTGGCTGAACAGAGCCTGAGAATGCTGGCCTTCTTTCTGCTCCTCCTCACCACCCCACTGGTGCAAGGCCAGTGCCGCTGGCCCAATGACGAAGGCGTCATGGTGGACTATCAAGTGGGCGAAGAGCAACGCTTCGGCAACTTCTACCGCGTATGCCCCTAGCCCTGTCGCCAACACGCAGAGTGGGCGAGTGGTTGCAGACCTGCGGAGAGTTCGGCGGCTACACCATCTCTGCCTGCCACATACAGGACCAACGCGTGGCCGTCGGGTTAGCCTCGCTTGCATCAATTGAGCCGGCTAAAGTTCACAAATGGCTATGGAAGGGAGTCCATGGAGCAGCCGAATGTGGTGTGCGAATGTCTGGCGGTGGAGGGCGGTGGGGCGAGGGCCCGCTGTCGCCGCTCCCAGCTGGTGGCCGACGGGGAGTCATCCAAGTCCCTCCAACAGCCTCTGCTGGGTCTCTCCTTGGCCTTCCAGCCGTTCCAAGCCAGCAGAGGAGATTGCAGACGGAGTGGTGGAGCGTAAGGAGAAGGAGGAGAAGGTGGCCGGCTGTTCCTGGGAGGGTGAAGAGGCGGCCGTTCCGGTGGGGGAGGAGCGCGTATTCGGCGACTTCTACCGAGTTATTTCACTGGCCTTCCTCCCCTCCATCTTTCCCACTTCTCTTAGCTGGAGAGAATTGCAGAGGTGCAGCGGATGGGGCGGCTACGTCATCTCCGCATGCCAGCTGGCTGGCGAACGCG
Organism: Ptycholaimellus sp. GST1_10; assembly: GCA_030248095.1. Lineage (NCBI taxonomy): Eukaryota > Metazoa > Nematoda > Chromadorea > Chromadorida > Chromadoridae > Ptycholaimellus > Ptycholaimellus sp. GST1_10. The sequence goes on along the minus strand of JASANA010001502.1, from coordinate 18,571 downwards.
TGCCCTTTGGGTGAGCGAACTCTGATTGAGGAAGGGGATAGGAAGAGGAGTGATTGTAAGGAGTCGAGGAGTGTGGCGTGAGAAGTGGGACTGCGTCTGCCAGGGCTCAGAAAGCTCCGGTGCCAGTATTGGTGACTGCCGTCTAGCACAACCCAATACTCAGAATTGAAGCCTCATATACTATATCCCTGTATAAATCTAAAACTAGACATAGTCGCCGCATTTCCGAGATACCGGTACACCAACAAAATGCTATTTGAGCTCGGCCTACATTCTTGGTTTTTTCCACATCGCAGCACCTCGTGACTCATCTCATTACAGAATTATTCAGCAGAAAAACCAGTTTGGGCTCTTTTGACGAGGCCTTGGAAGTTCTAAAGCGCGTCCTTTAGTAAATAGAGCTGCGCAAAAAGGCGGCGTGAGGGGAGTGGTGGGGGTAGGGGATCGATAGGCAGAAGGTGCGTGCGAAGGAAACTGCGCGAGGGCGCACTGCCGCCCGCCAGACTCTGAGAGCTGATTCAGCCTTCAATTCGCCCGCGCCCCTCCCTCCCCTCCCTTCTCCCTCCCGGCCCATGCCTCCTCCGCCACCCTCCCCAATCCTCACGCGCGCTCCCACCCATTCTATTCCCATCACCACTTTTTTCCCCACCCCTCTCTTTGCACCACTGCTTCCACTCATTCGCACGCACACATACACTGCGCAAAGACACAGACCATGGCCCAGTTTTATGAGCCTGCGCACCAACGTGGCACTGGCTCGCCCCTGCTTCGGCACTTCTAGACGAGTCATAGGTGAGGATTGCTCTAAGGGGACGGAAATTCGGGGTTCGTAGCAGTAGATGGAGTGGATTGATTAAGTAGGCGAAGCGGGTGGGGAAAGCAAACAGCGAGTAGTGAACACGAGGCCGATGCGTATAAGGCGCGAGCTGCGGCCACCACTCCCCGGCACCCATTGTCCTCCCTCCACACTTCTCCACCCCAACCCCTCCACCTCCCCTCCTCCTCACCCCCTGCCTCAGCACACTGCCTCATTATACGCCCTCTCTCAATGCCGGCTGCCAGAACCACCTCCTAGCGCCCTTCTTGCCTACACCCAGATTGTGTCTTCTGACGCTATTGCAGGACTGAAGTGATCTGTATGCAATAAGGGCGGCGGAGGCCCCAGGATGACCACCAACGATGGCATGCAACGGCTCATTCCCATCGTCAACGAGCTCCAGGTTCTCCAGGCCCCCACTCAGCCTACACTCCTCCTGTGAGGCTGAGGCTGGTTTGAGGATGCGTTCTCGGCTCTGGGGCTGCCGCTGTCGATGGACCTGCCGCAGATCGCCGTGGTGGGCGGGCAGTCGGCCGGCAAAAGCTCCGTCTTGGAGAACTTCGTCGGCAAGTTGGTTCCTATTCACAGCTCCGGTGTGGAAGTAGGCCAAAAGTGGAGGGCAGGGAATTGATCGCTGGAGGGAGGCTTTTGGGCGAAGTTCCGACCAGCCTGTAAGCTCCCTCCAGCTGCAGATCGATGCCCACAGCCCCTTACGCCGCCCCCCAGCCCCCCTTCAGGCAGCCAGGGGGAAAGGCCGCTTCTAACTTGCACCCTTTCTTTCTCAGCTTCTTTCTGCCGCATAGTTGGGGAGAGAGGAATAGTATGTTTCCATCATAGGCCAGATTCTATGCCTTCCTTTGAAAAGCACTGGAGTGCACGGTAATCAATATAGGGGCTGCAGGCTCAGGTGAACAGTTCTCCCAGTTGTCCCCTTTCATTTGCCATCCCTTTTGCCGGAATCACATCCAATGAAGGGTGTAAAATGGGCGCCCATAAAAAACTACCAGACAGGCAATGCAAGGGCGGGCTTCCATTTGCCGGCTCTTAGGGATCGATTTTGACGCAGGAAAGAGGGAAATGGTGGCCCTGGGAAAAGAGGCTTGGCCCACCCAGGCACTCCACTTTTTCTGCCATCGATTGGCGGCCTGTCAGCTTTGGCCGAAGGCTGCAGCCAGACATAAGCGCTGCCGGGAACGCAGGGAATGGAATGGAAACCGGCCTGTAGAGGAGGCTGAGGGGGGGACTGGACCTTGATAACCATCTGTCCCTCAGCAGAACATGCAGAGGGATAGAGTGGAGTGGACACTCACTCATGGTCGCAACATTGCCAAGAAATCTTTCCCGGTTTTTGACGTGAAAGTGTCACATTTGGGCTGTGGGCCAAGGGGGTAAATTAAATAAGGCCAGCAATTTATATCGAAAAAAATCGAAACATGTTCAGTCTTTCAGCTCAGCACAGTCTTTCAATCAACGAAGCCAATAAATCAGGGAAGAATAAAAAAGTACAATCAATAATTGCGAAAAAACGCCAACTGCACAGCTATGGCAAGGGTGCAGGGATTTCCTGCCGCGCGGGTCAGGGATCGTGACACGGCGGCCGCTGGTGCTGCAGCTGATCAACGACGTGGTGGAGTTCGGGGAGTTCCTGCACAAGAAGGGCCAGCGCTTCACCGACTTCAACGACATTCGCCTCGAGATCGAGTCCGAAACCGACCGCGTCACCGGCGCCAACAAAGGCATCAGCCCTGTGCCCATCAACCTACGCGTACACTCACCCAATGGTGCTTCACTCCACCACTTCTCCCCTGCTCTGCCCCTGACTGATTGACTGGCCCCCCTGTGCAGTGCTGAATCTGACGCTGATCGATCTGCCGGGCATGACCAAGGTGCCGGTAGGGGACCAGCCTGCGGACATTGAGGCCCAGATCCGGGACATGATCCTCCAGTTCGTCACCAAGGAGGTTTCTTGCCGCCTCCCTCATCTTCTGCTTTCCAACCTCTTTTCTCTGCCTTCTTTAGAGCTGCCTCATTCTGGCTGTGACCCCGGCCAACAGCGACCTGGCCACCTCCGACGCCCTGAAGCTCTGCAAGGAGGTGGACCCGTCTGGCCTGCGCACCATCGGCGTCCTCACCAAGGTCTCCTTCCTCACCTCCTTCCTCCCACATCCCAACGGCCCTCGCCAAAACCCGACCTCCTGTAGCTGGACCTGATGGACGAGGGCACGGACGCGCGGGACATCCTGGAGAACCGCGTCTTCACCCTCCGCCGCGGCTACATCGGCGTCATCAACCGCTCCCAGAAGGACATCGACGGACGCAAGGTCAGCCTCTTTTTCTTCTTCAGCCCCCTTTGCCTATCCTCTTTCACCATTCTCCTCTTCATCTCTAGGACATTCGGGCGTCGTTGGACAGCGAGCGTAAGTTCTTCCTGAGCCACCCCGCCTACCGCGCCATGGCCGACAAGCTTGGCACGCCCTATCTGCAAAGGGCCCTCAATCAACAGCTCACCAACCATATCCGGTACTCCCTACTCTCGCTCTCTCTCTCTTCTGTTAGAGAGGTGAAGAGATGCAGAGACACGCTGCCGGCTCTTCGAGACCGACTGCAGAAGCAGATGCTGACGCTGGAGAAGGATGTGGCGGAGTTCAAGAACTTCCAGCCCAACGACCCCTCCAGGAAGACCAAGGCCATGCTACAGATGGTCCAGCAGTTCACCTCCGACTTTGAGAAGTCCATCGAAGGTATGCCCTCCCTGCCCTAACAGCTAGCATGTTGTCTTCATTTCGTTTTTACTGACGACCTAGTGAGTGCCCTAGACTAGTGAATATAATGCAAAATCAAGCCTTTGGAAGGAGCAGTTGAGAAATTCCAAATTATAACTCCGCATTTACATCGACTGCCATTTGCAGGCTCCTCCACAGGTTTGTGCTGACAACCCATGCATCCCCTGCTTGCAATTTGCCCTCTAGATTGCTTGTTTTGTCTTTGTCCTTCTCACACTCCGTTTTGTCCCCTCAGCTTGAACGCAAGACATAGCTGAAATGGCCCATAACTTTTAGCGAAGCTCATTGTCAAAAGAGTGAGTAATTTTGCAGGAAGCAGCGGAAAGGATGTGAGTATTCAGGAGTTGAGTGGAGGCGCCAAAATCAACCGCCTCTTCCACGAGCGTTTTCCCTTCGAAATCGTCAAGGTGCTTGCTCAACTCTGTCATTCAATGGGATGAAATTAGGAGGAGAGCGGTGATTTGAGATGGAGATTGATGAGAAGGAGATGCGGAAGGAGATCATGTTCGCCATCCGCAATATCCACGGCATTCGAGTCGGTCTCTTCACACCCGACATGGCCTTCGAGGCTATCGTCAAAAAACAGGTTTTTTATTCTCAAATCTTAGTCAATTAGTTTTTGATTAATTGACGAATAGCCAAAACCTGAAATCATGGACGCCTATCATTTGAGATTGCACGGCTAAAAGAACCTTCACTGAAGTGCGTGGACCTCGTCTCTACTGAGGTCACCAACGTCATCCGACACGTCGCCGATGCCGTTTGCCTTTCACTTTTTCACCTTTCTAATTCTAATATCTTGCGACCCATTTCGCACCCACGGACATCTGCAGGCTGTAAGATATTGTTGTGCTGTGTCGCATGCCTTTCCCAGAAGCAGCAGAAACCTTGCTTCGACTCCATTTTGCATTTGAGAAAAGCCATGCAAAACGACTGGATGATATCAGCTAGCAATTGGCGAAAGTGTAATAGGAGAAGGGCGTTTGACAGATGTCGCGTTATCCGCGGCTGCGAGAGGAGGTGGAGCGGATCGTGTGCACGCAGCTGCGGGAGAAGGAGATGCGCGGCAAGGAGCAGCTCCTCCTCCTTGTCGACTACGAACTCGCCTACATGAACACCAACCACGAGGACTTCATCGGATTCTCCAAGTGCCCCTCCTTCTTCCTCCTCCCCTTATCATCTGCCTAAGCTCTTGACACATTCCCAGCGCCGAGGCCAAAGCGAGCAGCCAAACGGCCAAAAAGACGCTCGGCAATCAAGTCATTCGAAAAGGATGGTTCACACTTAGCCAGCCTGCGTCTTAGCTAGCTCCCATGAGACTGAATTGTTCAATTGTAGGCTGTCCATTCACAATATCTCCATGATCAGAGGCGGCTCCCGGGACTACTGGTTCGTCCTCACCTCCGACAGTCTCTCCTGGTTCAAAGACGACGAGGTTTCGCACCATTTCACTTCATCCTACCATTTTTTTCTCAGTATTATAAGATTAGATAGGATTTCTTGATTTAGTGCTATTAGTGAGCTGATAAAAGGGGTGGGTGGGTGGCAGGAGCGAACGCGTGTGTATCAATGCGAGCTAGACGGGATGCGGGTGGCGGACGGGCGGGCGGGTCTCCTCAGTAGTCGGCCTAGATTTCTCATCTTTTACCATACGCCCCAGTAATTCTCCACCTCCTCACTAGCCGCCCTAGCAGCTTTTCACGTCTCCAGGCTTGCCATTTTTTAGCCCCCTCCCAATCGCCTCCGCCCTCCTCCTTCATCCATAGCAGCAAAGTGATGAGGAACGCGCAAAAGAGCTTGACCCAGCTTGCTCCCAATTGCAGGAGAAGGAGAAGAAGTACATGCTACCGTTGGACAATCTGAAGCTGAAGGATGTGGAGGCGGGTCTCCTCAGCCGTGTCTGCAAATTTGCCCTCTTCTACCCTGACAACCACAAGTACCGCTACTCTTCCCACTCATATTACCTCGCCCAATCTCTCCCCCTTATTACGCTCCATTGCTCGAAAACCCCCCAAAGCTCACCTGAGTTATGCCGGAAAGCACAGGAACCCTAAGATTCAGTGGTAACTTAATTCATCCCCAACTCTTTTATCTTATCCAAGGCTTCTCTGAGCAGGCTGAGATAAGTGAGAAGGAAAGGTGCTTTGTTTGGTGGCAAGTGGGGAGTGGGAATGCAGAGATAGGGATGCGTATGGGCGCAAGATATCTGGCTCCTTTGACTCCTCTCCCTCTCGGTAACTTTACCTGCCCGCAGCCTCCATCACTATCGCCTTCCATCCTCCTAACACCCCTTTCCTCCTCCACTTCCTCCTTTGCAATGGGCTACTAATCTGATCGTTGGGCCTCTTTGTCTGCGCTAACCTCTGCAGGAAGTAAGTGCCATTCCCTGGCCGCTGCTTGAGTTGAAGTTGCCTGTGTCTGCCGAGTGTCTCGCCTATCCTGCCTCTCTAGAACCCCTCTCTCTCTACCCCATTTAGTGCACGCTCTTTGTGCTGCTCTTTCCTCTGTCCACACCCTACTCTGCATGCTGCCCTGTACCATTGGCCCACCCTGTTCACTTCACCCAGTCAATGCTTTTACATTTTTAGAACTTAAAGAATAGAAGAGGTTTTTTTCTTATTTGATGACAAATAAAAAATGGTTGAGAATGGGCGTTGCATTATTCTAGACCCCGGCCCCAGTTGAGTAGCGCAGATGTTCCGTTGGCTTTTCCTTTCACCCGCCTTCTCTCACCCTATAAGCAGCAGCGGCTTGCTTCCTAACCTGACCCAATGTCTCTCTCCCCCTACCCCCCTAATGCGGCTGAGAATTGCAGGAACGTCTTCAAGGACTACAAGGAGCTGGTGCTGTCGGCGATGACGCAGGATGAGGTGAGTTCTGAGTGTGAGGAATGGGAGGTAATGGATGATGAGTGAGTATAGGTGGACGCGTGGAAAGCATCTTTCCTCCGTGCGGGAGTCTATCCGGAGAAGGAGGGGCGGGCAGAAGGCGAGGCCGCCGGCCAGCGGGAAGAGGAGTCCAGCATGGATCCACAGTTGGAAAGACAGGTTACATCCTCTCATTCACTGTCCATGTACATTTATAGGAGATGAGTGGCTGTCTGATGTAGGTGGAGACGATTCGTAACCTGGTGGACTCCTACATGCGGATAGTGACGAAGACCATCCGTGACCTGGTGCCCAAGGCCATCATGCACCTCATGGTCCACAGCGTTGGCAGCCCTTTCCCCCCTGGCAGAAGAGGCAGAAAGGAAGGTGGGGAGTGTGCAGACTCAGGAGTTCATCCAGAACGAGCTCCTCGCCTCCCTCTACCAAGCCGGGGATCAGATGGAGATGATGGAAGAGTCGCCGGAGGCAGCCCAGAAGCGGGAGGAGATGATCCGCATGTACCACGCCTGCAAGAAGGCCCTTCAAGTTCCACTCTTCCTCTTCCTCTTCCACCTTCACCCTCAATTCGCCTCCTCCAGATCATCGGTGACGTGAACATGAGCACCGCCAATGCACTCACCTCCGCTCCGCCGGTCTCCAGCAGCTTCGGCCACTTCTCCAACGGTCCAGCCGCCCCTCAGCAGCCCGCCTATCAACCGTCGCCGACCTTCGCTCGACCTGCCCCTCCACCCGCCGGAGGACCTGCCAGGTTCCTCCCTCTTCCTACTCCTCCAGGCCCTCCTACTCCTCCTCCTCAGAGCCCCGCCGATGCCGCCGGGCGGACGCCCAGCGCCGGGGCGGCCGGCTCCGTCGCCGACGCCGATGGGCGGGGTGCCCTCCATCCCCAGTCGACCCGCCCCAGCCGGCGGCGGACTCCCTCCGCCCATGATCCCTCAGTAATCTCCTCTCTGCTCTCTGCCCCCCTTGCACGCGGAGTGAGCTAACCAATGCTCTCACATTGGCCCTGTGAGCAAAGCCTCCTTCCTCACTCATTCACTCGCTAACCGATGGGAAGCTGGGCATTGCTTTTTCTGGCGCCCGAAATAAGAGCAGCGAGCTTCTCCCTACGCCACAGCCCAGAGCGTAAGTGAGGCCTTTTGCTCTAGCCATCTAGCGGACAGCATATGGCCACAGTCTCTTGTCACAGCATGACTATGCGCTTACCTCAACTCCTACACTCCCCCCCCCCCCCGCTCTTGCTTCCGTTCCCACTTCCAATGATGTGCTCCCAGAGTCAGTAGATCTGTTCCCGCTCAAATGGGGTGCGGAGAAAAGGAGAAGTGAAATTGCAGAAGGATAAATGCCCCAGCAGTTCCCGGACGACCGACCATTCCCGCGAGGCCGCAGTAATCACAGACTCATTTCTCCCCTCCCTTCTCACTCCCCTCCCCCTCTCATCCACCCCGCGTCCTCTGCTCTCAATTGCCCTCTCCACTGCTGGGGATGATGCTAAGTTGTACAATCAATGGATGTAGTTGTTCTCTCTCTGTCTGCCTGGTGATAAGGAGGCGTGGTTAGAGTGTGTAGGAGCGTGTTCACTTGTGGCAGTAGGCAATGCTTTGTCTACGCTTCCTTCATTTGGCCACCCTTCTAGAGTCGTCGGTTACGCGAATGTGCAATGTACTGCAGTTCTTATGGAAAACGCGAAATTTCACCCTATTTCATCGCTGCAAGTATCGACTTATAAAAGCATCTCATGGGCAGATTTCGCATGTATTGAGTGAAAATGAGAGTAATTCGGAAGAAATTCACACCGTCTCTATTTGATGCCAGAAGTCTGCTATAGAGGTGGAAAGGTTTGCGCGAATCAGGAATTAAGAGAGGTTTTCTGTAAGGTAGAAGAAAGTTCAAAAAACATTTTTACTCGGATTTTTGAAAGTTGTGCTCAAATGATGTGTTATTAAGTGGGATACTTAGCGCAGCAAACCGTTTTTCAAATCTCGACTTTGTTCCATAGATATTGCCGTTTTTGTGAAACAAGGTCAAAAAATGGGCCAAATTTGCGATTTTTGACTGTTTCTACTTTAAAGTGCCATTACACAAGCTAGGAAAGTTCGTTTCCAAAATTTTCAAGGCTCAGCTGTTCCCTAGAATCTAGGAAACATTCTAGTATGCAATTTGCTTACTGTGGATCGTTTTGAGTGACCGTTTTATAGGTTTAAACGCAAAAATGGCCAAAACTAATTCATTCGAAAATCATAAATTTTGCTATTTTTCTCCAAATTTCAAAACAAATGTCACCCTTTTGACACCGGATTCTGAATTTTCAGCAAATTTTGGACCTAGGGGTGTCTTTTTTGTCATTGTATTAATTAGCAGAATTGGATGCCAGTGGCCGAAATTTGGTGATGTCTAGGTCTGGCCCTATGTTATAACATAGGAGGATTTATCTGGAATGAAATTTTGGCACTAAAAAACTTCCTATTCCTCAGGATTTCGACATGAGCCAATTTCCTTTTCAGGGCATGTTACGACAACCCTAAGGAAGCTACCCATGCATACAGATAACATCTCAGTTTATTATATTAGTAGAAAAAGATTCTTATTTGAGAGCAAGTCCCGATTTCGCCCTATGTTATAACATAGGCCAAAAATGACCAAAAAAATTTTGGTCTTGAAATTTGATTTTAATGCCCAAAACTCAAAGTACAAACTCTATTACATCCAAAAATAACATAAATTGTCTGAGTTTTATGTTTAAATACAAAACAGGCTGCAGCCAAATCTGGTCATTTTTTGGTCTAAAATAACATATTTCGACCACCGATGTAAGATGCAAAATTGCAATAACTGGCTACAAAAATGTTATTTTTGGGTGTAATTGAGTTTAAACTTTGAGTTTTGGGCATTGAAATCAAATTTCAAGACCAAAATTTTTTTGGTCATTTTTGGCCTATGTTATAACATAGGGCGAAATCGGGACTTGCTCTCAAATAAGAATCTTTTTCTACTAATATAATAAACTGAGATGTTATCTGTATGCATGGGTAGCTTCCTTAGGGTTGACATTTATTTTGAAATCATTGAGACATTTATTTTGAAATTTGGAGAAAAATAGCAAAATTTATGATTTTCGAATGAATTAGTTTTGGCCATTTTTGCGTTTAAACCTACAAAACGGTCACTCAAAACGATCCACAGTAAGCAAATTGCATACTAGAATGTTTCCTAGATTCTAGGGAACAGCTGAGCCTTGAAAATTTTGGAAACGAACTTTCCTAGCTTGTGTAATGGCTCTTTAAAGTAGAAACAGTCAAAAATCGCAAATTTGGCCCATTTTTTGACCTTGTTTCACAAAAACGGCAATATCTATGGGACAAAGCCGAGATTTGAAAAACGGTTTGCTGCGCTAAGTATCCCACTTAATAACACATCATTTGAGCACAACTTTCAAAAATCCGAGTAAAAATATTTCTCGAACCTTACAGACAGCCTCTCTTAAAGATCCATTTTGTATGCGTTCATAATGATAAGCTCGGTCGATTTCCTTTCAAGGGAAGGAGATATTGGACTCATTTATTCGCGATTCTCACTCCCTTATTGATAGCTGATTAGCTGAAATGCAAGCGACTCAGCAATAGACAGAAGGAAAATTTGAAGTATGTTATTGTGGGATGTTAGATTTGCCGGTGACGATAAATTATGCCAATAACGATATAATGCAAATTGAATAGAACGAAATCGACAGCATCCAAAGAAAGCCACGTACCAGCTCTATTGGGCTGCCGCGAGGGAACAAAGCGAACCGTCAGAGCCCAGCCACCTCACCTTTTTGACCCAGGTGTACGTTTTTGGGGTTATTGCTAGATCTGAATTTTGATAAGGCTCTTGCTCATCACAGGAAGCTCCATTCGCGCAGATTTTGTTGCAATGGAAAGGGCATTTGCGAAGTGACTAAAACTCGCGAGAATTCGCCAAAAGTGGCTGCAATCAATAGAAAGTTGCTCAAAATCATTTATCCAAGAGTGAATTGCGCGCCCAAAACAAAATGCAAGCAGCAGACTCCAGTAGTAGCAATTTTATTTCTTTGATTTTTTACTTGGGGCATTTTCAATTTTTGGAGAAAAGAAACTTAATTTTGGCTCGCCGATGGTATCAGACATGATTCTAACAGAGGATGCAGCTGGCGGAAAACTGGAACAATTAACGGCTGAGGTCGTTACCTAATGGAAGCCGACTTTGCGGTTTGATAGCTTTGCATGCGATGCGCTACAACTTTCTGGCAATTTGTATTTAGATCTGGACAATCTGACAATTTGAAAGAGAGTTGCATGAGCCAGTCACGAGGACAATCAGAGTCAGGCATTGCAAAGTGGTCGGGCTCTGCAGTAGCAGGTGCGAACTTTCCACCCTACAATCATCCTGCCCACTCCCTAGGCTCTCCACAGGCTCTGGGCAGAGATAGACAGGTATTGCTGGTGGGCGGGGAGGCGAGGGCTGGGTGGGACCGGCGCCAGCCGTAGAAACAGCGCTGCTCCTCTCCCCCCAACTCGTGCTTCAGCAGAACGCCATCGTCCACATCCGACAGGCTCCGCAGCTCCTGCTCGCTCCTCAGACCCAGCATGCTTTTCACATCCCGCATTGACCGCATCTGTTTTCCTGCCTCATAACATAATTTTCGAGGGTCAAGGGCCAGAGCGCCGCTAAATTTGGGCCAAAACCGATAGTGCAACAAATGAGCATGCACCAAACATTTTCCTAATTTGGCTCATGGCTGACTCCCTTAGCCCCCCCCCCCCCCAAAGGTTTCACCCCCCCCCCCCCAAAGGGTTTCACCCCCCCATGACTTTCACCCCTCCCCCAAGAGTTTCACCCCCCCCCCCCCCCAAAGGTTTCACTCCCCCCCAAAGAGTATATATTGAAAAAATTTTTATTAGCTTAAAATGCTTCTCTGTACATATCTCCAAATTTAAACTCACGGAATTTTCATGTAGATGATTAAATACCTACTTTTTTGAAACATAGTTAGTCTATACCGAGTTCGTCATGCCACTCGTTAGTCTATACCGCAATATAGGGCGTAGCCACCTGACTTTTTTAAAGGCTCGCGAGGGACATAGTTAGTCCTTAAACATAGTAAGTCCTTACCCAGTTCATTAATGTTTCAAAGTGCTCAACTCGGTAAGGACTAACTATGTTTAAGGACTAACTATGTCCCTCGCGAGCCTTTAAAAAAGTCAGGTGGCTACGCCCTATATTGCGGTATAGACTAACTAGTAGCATGACGAACTCGGTATAGACTAACTATGTTTCAAAAAAAAGTAGGTATTTAATCATCTACATGAAAATTCCGTGAGTTTAAATTTCGAGATATGTACAGAAGAGTATTTTAAGCTATAAAAATTTTTTCAATATCGTACCCTTGGGGGGGGGGTGAAACTCATGGGGGGGGTGAAAGTCATGGGGGGGGGTGAAACTTTGGGGGGGGGGGGGGGGGGGGAAACCCTTGGGGGGGGGGGGCTCCAAGGGTCAGCCTGGCTCATTTTCTGGGAAGACAAGGGATTTGATCGAGACAAAATTTAGTTTAGATGGGGCAAGGGAAAAGCGAGGTGGGAGGAACTGAAGGTGAATGTCGCCACAGACGCCGATACGGGAAGAGATGAAGCAGTCGCGAATGCCAGCCCGTGCCCCGATCGCTAGGTTGATCTGCCGTGTCTCCTGTCCCAGTATGTCCACTCTTGTCCTTGTGTGAACCCTTTGAAATGCAAACGCGTAGTATAATTTTGAAAAATAAAAACTGCAAAAAATATGTTGTAGAGGTAAACAACCAGTTTCTGACAAATGCAAAGGTCTGATGTGATTGAGCTGTCTGATTTTAATTCCCTCCAGTTGAATTATCGCAAATGATTTCATGATTGTTCAAAATATCAAAATTTCGCCTTAAATTATAAATTTTAGTGTTCATTGTGAACATTGAATTTTCATTTTTTTAAATTTTGACCGCGGAGCAAAAATATATATATATATATAAATATATATCTGGTGCCATCGGCAAACTTAAATTGAATCTCTTTTTCCCAAAAATTCGATTACCCCGAGTTCAAAGTCAAAGAAATATATCTCTAGCCCTTTGCACTTTCGCCCTAAGCCTGTCGTTGACTTTGAGATTTCTCATGGATCCTGTGAGACCGGGAAGAAAGTGGCGGAGTGGGTTGAGGCCTCTGCACACATCCCAGGCAAAAGCACACGTCCTTACTACTTAGAAGCCTCTCCCCCTGGGGAGCCCCTAAGAAGGCCCCCCCTGGGGACATGGTAATACGTCAGCTTGAGATGGTGGTAGAAGGCAGTATACATGCTTTGTAAAATGAAAACTATTTGTCAGCATTGAGCAATGCAATATATAGCCGAAGAGATATGGAGAATTTCACAGAAGCCATGTATGAGAGGGATGGTGCAAGCGTCTTGAGGTGGCTGTTGTACTGCTCTGCGGCAGAGGAGTTTACATCCTGGAGCATTTCAACTGCCTTCTACCACCATCTCAAGTGGATGTATTACCACGTCCCCAGGAGAGCCTTCTCAGGGGCTCCCCATGGGGCCTTATCAGGGGCTCCCCAGGGGGGGCCCTCCTGGGGACCGCGACATGCCTCGAATCGGATATTCACCATTTCAGTAATACCTACTATTGTCCATTAAATAGATGCGTAGAAGAAGGAGAAGAAAAAGCTCGGACGCATGGTTTTGAGCAATTTTCTAATGATTGCTGTCACTTTTTGGCAATTCTCGCGAGTTTTGGTCAATTTGCTGATGCCCTTTCCATTGCAACAAAAATCAGAGCGATTGGAGCTTCCTGTGAGGAGCAAGAGCCATATCAAAATTAAAATCTAGCAATAACCCTGAAAACATACACCTGGGTCGAAACGAGGGTTCTACGACGGTTCATCTCGCGACAGTTCATCTCTGCGACGGTTCATCTCCCCAGGCAAAAGTATGACGGTTCATCTCGCGACCGTTCATCTCGCGACAGTTCATCTCTACGACGTTTCATCTCTGCGACAGTTCATCTCCACTGGTCAAAGTACAACGTTTCATCTCCATATGGCAAAGTACGACGTTTTATCTCTATCTCTACAAATGTCTAATAATGCATTATAAACATCAATTCAATGTTAATGTAAACATCAAATTTAAGAGATGTTCTAGAGGCTCAAATAATGCAATTCAAAAGTCAATTTGAAAATTGATTAAAACAAGGTATTCTCGGCGGTTGCCAAGATGCGCGGCCTCACCTCAAGACACCACCTAGATGAAAATGCATGCCAAACTTCAACAGATTTCAGTGAATTATACATGTTTCAATTTTTGAAACATCAAGATTTTGGCTTCTTCTTAAATCAAGAAATACTAATTATTTCAAAAATTCATTTTGCCAGCTTTAAGATATTACTTTCACGGACGTACATACCAAAAATCAGCTAATTTCATTGAAAAACCATGGACTTATGAATGTTCAAATTTTTGAAACATCAAGCTTTTGGGTTTTTGACTATAAATCAATAAATAATAAATATTTCAAAATTTCGTCTGGCCAGCTTCAAGATATTACTTAGACGGACGTACCTGCCAAAATTCAACAAAATTCATTGAAAAACCAGTGATTTATGATTTTTCGTATTTTGAAACATCAAAAAATTGAGTTTTGGGTAAAAATCAAAAAATTTCGCCAAGCCCTAATAATGGTGCCAAGGCATCACCAAGGCGGACTCTCATGCAAAAAATCAGCCAATTTCGTCGAAAAACCAGTGATTTATGAATTTTAGTAGTTTGAAACATCAAAAACTGAGTTTTGGACGAAAATCGAAAAATTACGCCAAGCCCAAAAAATGGCCTGGAGATACCATAGGCGGACTTTCATGCAAAAAATCAGCCAATTCGTTGAAAAACCGCGGAGGCCCGGCCCTGGACAGACATATATATATATATATGCGGACAGACGGACGCAAAAATGGGGTAACTGGTTAAGCTGGCCTTGGCCGCCCGCCGAGGGGCAGGGGGCCCGCCTCCGCGCCGGCCGGGCGCCCGCCCCTCGCTTCGCCTGCGTGCTCGGTTGGGTGGGTTCCCCGGGCCCCCCCCCCCCCCCCCCCCGCCTGCCGGCGCCCTGCTTCCCCCCCCCCCCCCGCCGGCGGGCTTCCGGCGCGCAAAAATCACTATAGCACTGTAGAAAAAACTTTTGTTTCCCTTCCTCCGAAATTATCCAATAAACTCATTCAAGTTTAGGTCAAAAAATTCAAGAATGAAATTTGACGTGTTATAAAATTTATTATTAAAAATGAGCCCCTATCTGACTCCATTTTTTGAACCATAGGAGCCATTTTTTTCCTAAAACATAGGAGCTAGGTACTTGAAAATGAAAGGTCATGCTTTTTCCCTGTGGAGATGAAACGTCGTACTTGGCCCTGTGGAGATGAAACGTCGTACTTTCCCCAATGGAGATGAACCGTCGCAGAGATGAAACGTCATAGAGATGAACCGTCGCGAGATGAACTGTCGCGAGATGAACCGTCGTACTTTTGCCTGGGGAGATGAACCGTCGCAGAGATGAACCGTCGCGAGATGAACCGTCGTGACACCCGAAAGGTTGAGATGAAACGTCGTACTTTCCCCAATGGAGATGAACCGTCGCAGAGATGAAACGTCGTAGAGATGAACCGTCACGAGATGAACCATCGTGACACCCGAAACGAGGGGCTGGGCGCTGACGGTTCGCTTTGCTCCCTAGCGCCAGCCCAATAAATATCTGGAAATGCTGGGAATGGGCAAATTCTCAACGGATTTTGTCAAACATTTTTTTCCTGAAAGCTAATCAAGCGGTACCAGAAGCAGTGGTGGATATAGGATTTTGGTTCGGAGGTTGGGTCAATATTTTTTCAATATATCCTATCTAGGGGGAGGGGGGGAAACGTCCCCTTTCCCCCTGAACCCGCCACTGCCCAGAAGAGTTGAAACATCACTTTTTTGGGTAGAAACGCTTGAAAACTGCAATAGACAGTTTTTGCGCTGTGGCACCTGTAGTCTTGATAATTGCACAGATGACTTCGGTTTTTTGATTCACAAGTTGTATATTCCGGTTTCAAATCTGTGCTTACTTTTGAAAATGGTTGAGAAACCACAGACCTATCCTTTTGAGTGACAAACTTGCTGGATAGTGGGAGGTACTCCGCGGTCATCTATTGCGCTCTGCGCCATATACTTGCTAAAGTGTAATTAGTGTTTACAAGTGTTGGCGGTCAAATGTAAGGGCTCACGTTTCGAAATTTATATCCAGGTTCCATGTCTCTGCTGTGATGTTCCGGCAGCAGCGCCACTCCTCTGTCATTGTCGCTCGTCCCCCTCCACACTCCGCATGCATCAATTGACCCGCATGCTGGCCATAGCTGCTCCGGATGCACTGCACTGGCTCCCGACTCGGACCCTGGCCAACTTCTATTTCAACTTCTGCCGCTTCTTTTACAGCAACAGCTGGAGAAAAGGAAAATGAATGCACAAGTTTTTTCAATTTCAATTGAAGTTTATTATAAAAGACTACATTTTATGTGCTGTTGTCAACACTTTCGTTCAACTTGCTTGGGCCAATTGAAGGCTCAACATGCTTGGACCATAATTTAACTTTTATTGCACGGCACGGCCTATTTTTTAACAGAAGCCTAATTAAGCAGAGGAGCATGGCGGTGGAGGCATTTGTGGAAGGTGTTGAGAGGCGGATGCAATTGAAAGGCCGTTTTATAGGAAGCATGGAACAAGAAGATTATAAATGATTTATAACGTGTTATAATCATTTATAATATGGAAGGAAAAGCGTTATAAAATTACAATGGGGGGTATCTAGCGGGTTGAAAAGTAGTCTTCAGAAACCAACATCATTTTCGCTCAGCTCTATGGATTTCAATGCTGTTTTTTGCTGTAAACTGGCACAGAGTTCGATCTGTTACCAAAAAAACGTACAGCTTCAATGGACTCACTAGAAAAAACTTTTTCAATAAGCTTCAACCGTGCGGGTTTTTTTTCTCAAACACAAATATTTTGGCAAAAATTTCTATTCTCTTTATTTTTCAATGAAAACCTGTTTTCCGAATAGAGTAAGCTTAGACACATCTGGAATGGTATCATTTTTGTACGATATAGAGTCTCCAAAGTGGAGCTATGTGCAGCCGAAAATGGGCAAAATGAGGTTAAAATAGACTAAAGCCAGTTATTTAACCGTTTATATAGTTACTTAACTCTG
Source organism: Ptycholaimellus sp. GST1_10 (assembly GCA_030248095.1). NCBI lineage: Eukaryota > Metazoa > Nematoda > Chromadorea > Chromadorida > Chromadoridae > Ptycholaimellus > Ptycholaimellus sp. GST1_10. The sequence goes on along the minus strand of JASANA010001502.1, from coordinate 1,825 downwards.
CGATGTTTCTGTTTTTTATGTGGTAACTAAGATTTTATTAAAGTCAGAAAGCAATTTAATAGGCAACCCGCTAACATGACATTTGTAGGCAAGCAGGGGTTGCTTTTCTATACATGTTAAGCAAGTTCGGTCTTCATACATGTAGGAAGGCGGAATGGGTTAACGGCGTTGCAGAGAGGCTGTTTGCAGAGCAGGCGGTAGTGGTAGCTCTCGGGAAGTTGGCTCCATTGGGCGTTGCTGTGGTCAGTCTGGCCGCTGGTCAAGTCATTCACCACTGGTTTGAAGTAGGAGTTGAAAAGGCAGCGCTCATCGTAGGCGCAGCCCATCACCGACTTTATGTCCGGCCCTGCATCCGTTCCCTCCTCATTTTTTACCCAAAATTGCAAACACTATAATATCACCACCTCACAAAATATGAACTAAGTAGATACCCAGAGCGATTCTTTCGCAGCAGGCCAAATATGCCGTGAATAAGGAGATGAGGTCAGGATTTTTATCAATGAGTAAATGTTGCAGCTTGTCATTCAGCTCGTCCTCCTGTTGTCTGGTAAGCGGTTTACCGTTGGATGTCTTTGAATCCGATAAAATTATACAAAGATAGCCTTATTGTTGCGGCCAAATTGCTGTAGGCAAAGAATGTGTGGGAGTTAAAATGTTTTGGCAGCTGGTTCTGCGGCACGTGCGGCCTTCAATATTCAATTCATTAGATGTTATATTGCTCCAGTTCAAATATCACAGGGAGATGAAAGCCGCTTTTTGACTGATTTCCAGATTTACAGGCATAAAGCCATAATTTTATATCATATTTACGGCTGATGCACTCAACCCCCCCCAAGAGATACACCCCCCAAAGATAGACCCTCCGTAGGGATACACCCATACACCCCCTAGAGATACACCCCCAAAGGGTTTTCCTTGTAGTCTACCATTAAGTATAGTTGATAACTACCCCCCACACCCCTTGCTTTAACGCTCCCCTAGGTGATAATATATGAACTATACTTAAGGTTATCAACTATGCTTGGTGGCCCCTAAGCAACTATACTTGGTACTGCCACAGTATGTTTGGTGGCCCCTAAGGAACTATACTTGGTACTGTCACAGTATGTTTGGTGGCCCCTAAGGAACTATACTTGGTACTGTAACAGTATGTTTGGTGGCCCCTAAGGAACTATACTTGGTACTGCCACAGTATGTTTGGTGGCCCCTAAGGAACTATACTTGGTACTGTCACAGTATGTTTGGTGGCCCCTAAGGAACTATACTTGGTACTGCCACAGTATATTTGGCACCTCATCGATTTTATACCCATACCTCAATTTTCATACTTTTTCACTCATTTTCCATATTTTTCGCCATATTTTCATAGCTCCAGAATGTTTCACCTGATTTCTCAAAAATTTTGTTGAAAAATTATCAAACTAACCACATGGGGTTGTGTATTGGACATTTCCGCTTCGAATGGTACCACTCGTTCCTAGTCGTTTTCATCTTTGGAGCCAACGACGCTAGTTTTATGAAAATAGTCAAAATTTGGCCATTTTTTTGGTGTAATGAAAAAATTTTTCATACTCATTCCTCGGGTATGAAAAATTTTTCTTACCCATTCCTCAAGTACGAAAAATTTTTCATACCCATTCCTCGGGTATGAAAAATTTTTCTTACCCATTCCTCGGGTAAGAAAAATTTTTCTTACCCATTCCTCTGGTATGAAAAATTTTTCTTACCCATTCCTCGAGTATGAAAAATTTTAGGCACTCATTCGGGTTTTTTCAGAATAAATTGACTCATGAAGACCCAAAATAATGCAAAAACTGCATATACA
>JASANA010001501.1:0-19934 GCA_030248095.1 Ptycholaimellus sp. GST1_10 | reverse complement strand
GGAGGCGAGGACGAGGCGGTGGTAGGCCTCCTGGCCGGGGCGCTGCACCGCCTGCATCTCCAGGCTGGGATAGGAGAGGAGCACGGGCGGCCTTGCATGGGGCAGCAGAGGTTCGCAGTATTTGGGAAAGAACCTCAGGTAGGGAAGCTTGCAGTAGCCTTCGATGCCGATGACGAAGGGGGCGGTGAGGGCGTAGTCGGGGACCATGTAGAAGTTGAGGAAGACGGGCTCCATGCGACAGAAGTTCACCTCCAGCGTGATCATGCCCAGCACTGGGCAGCCCAGCACCTCGCTCAGATCTTCATAGTCTATCGAAGGTTCTGCCTGCAATCCCCCTGGCAAGCGTGTGTGGCCTACTTGGAGGGTGCAGTAGGAGTAGGAGGAGGTGAGGTTGAAGATGCAGAAGGAGTTGGGGGTGTCGGGGGTGCCGAGCTCCAGGGCGGGGATGGAGCAGGCGGTGCCGATGTTCTCCACGCGCGTGCCGTTGGCGCAGCGGTAGACGTAGGTGGGCACCATGTCCAGGGGTGTGGTTGGGTAGGGCTCCGGATCGCAGTCCTCCAGCTTTATCAGGGTCTCGTAGGCGGCCAGCAGCTCCTTCTTCTTCTTAACCCTGATTGACATCTGTGCCCGGTCCTTCTTTCCAGTGGAGGGGAGGATAGGATCCTCCCTGAGGAAGGGCAGAGATTTGGGAACCTTAGCGAAGGTGAGGGTGTTGGAGGAGAAGCTGAGGGTGAAGTCGCCGAAGAACTCAAGCATGTCCAGGCCTATGATGCCGTTGGCGTTCAGGACTCCCGTTGCCGTCTGTATCACTGCGTACTTTTGAATGAATCTGCAACCTGCCAGGGACAAAGGCAGTTGGATCCAAGCTTGGACTGGCAGTGGCCCGGCAATGGTGTGGATGGTGTCTCGTGGGCTCTGGCGGGCTTGAGGGCGGAGACGTGAGCGAGAGGCAAGTGAGCCTTGGTCTTCTCGAAGAGGACGGAGTGGTTGGCGCAGATGTCCAGGAACATGCGGCAGGTGGTGTCCGCAATCTCCACTGGAATGATGATGAGAGGGCGGCTGCCGGGGGTGGTGAAAGGAGTAACCGTGACGAAGGACACGGAACGGCTTTCCCTGCCTGGCCCTGCATCCTGTGTGGCTTGGGCGAACTGCTGCGCCAAAACTCGCTGTCCAGGGTTCAGGCGGGGTTGGGCCTGTGGAGAGGTAGGAGGCGGGGAACCCAGCGGAGAGAGGGGCTTGAGGGAGATAGAGATGGGATGGCTGAGGATGGAGGAAACCTGTTGAGAGGTGCGTGGGAGGAGCCGAGCCAGTGCTTCGTCGGTGGCCTGTTTGTACCTGGTGGGCGGCGGCTGATAGGACGGGGCGTTGGCGGCGTCGGCATCCATCCCGTCCCAGCTCATCTCCGACTCCGCATCTACTGCCTGCTCCGCTTCATGCCAGATTTGCCTGGTTAGAGGGGACTCAGGTCTATCATCTGCTGGTCTACAGCCTCTGGCTGCAGGAATGGAAGGGTAGGAGGGATGAACCAAGGTGGGGTATGGAGGGAAGGAAGGTGCTGCGTCTGGGTCTTCCAGCGGCGGTGGGCGGGAGCAGAACCAGGCCCAGCGCACCCTTGCTGCAGCTCGCAGCTGACGCGCCTTCGCACTCAGTCGCTCCATGCCAGGTCTCCACACTACCTCACTCCTTCTCTTTCCTTTCATGCACATTTGGACTAGCACAATGAGCAGAACAATGAGCACAGCAAAGTGCCAAGGGGAGAAAGGGGCACCTGAGAACCATGAGAAGAATCCGGTGGTGTGCAGGGCGCCGTGGCCGGGCTCAGGGGCGTTGAGATGGAACTGCGGGCCGTGCCGATCGAACTGGAGCTGGTCCAGTTGCTGTTGCAGATGGTGGTGCGCGATCTGCGCTTCCAAGTGCATTGCTGAATATGCAGGGTCTGCAGGGGCTTCAGCATGGAAAACCTGGTGATGGAGCTGAGGCAGAGCTGGGGCATGGGCGTAGGCGGGCAGGGCAGGGAAGTCGGTTTGCGCTGCGTGCGCCTTCACAGCCAGTCCACTGGGCTCTATCCAGTACACCTCCTTTCCGATGGCCAGCAAGCGTTGCTGCGGCTCTGTGCAGTCGGGCTTTTGCTGGGGGGTGGGCAAGACTTCGTAGCTCTTGAGGTTCAGCCAGCCTTCATGCGGTCTTGCAGAGAGATTGAACCATACAGGAAGCCAGTTACGATAGCAGAGTGGTGATGAAGTGAAAGTGAAGTTCTCCCAGCTCAGCGGGTGGCAGGTGCAAATGTGTACCCATCCTCCGTGTGCTTCCGCCTGAACGGGAGTGTTGAGGAACCTGGAGAGGGCGAGTGAAGGGTGGGTGGAGATGTGGAGGGAGAAGAGTTGTGCTGCGTGGGCGGCGTTCTCGCAGATGGCGCGGGTGAGGCGGGAGAAGTCGGCCACGAAGTCCTCCTGCATCTGGTCCCAGACAGCCTGCAGCCTCGGCGCCAGCCCTACTCGCTTCAGCAACTCTGCTACAGTTTGGCTTGTTCCGCTCAGGTTCATGCGCTTCATGGCCTGAGCAACGGTCACCTTACCTTTCTGTTCTCTGCTCAATTCATAGACTAGGAAGCCCTGATCAGTGGGTAGGAGAGAGAGATTGGAGGGAGGAATGAAGACCGGTGGTGCAGAGGGCGGGAAAGTGAGGGCTATCTTGCCGGAGTGGTCGATGAAGGCATCGCCGCGGCGGGTGCCGTTGAGGATGGCGATGGGCAGGTAGGGAGGCTGGACCTGGGGATCGATGTCCCAGACAACAGTGGCATTGTTGGAGGGCAGCTGGCAGAGCCTGTCCGGGTAGTGGCAGGGCGTGAGGTCTGCGCTGAGGCTGACGGGGGCGGCGGAGCCATGATGGGCCAGCACTTGAATGTCCGTCTCCAGGTGGCAGGTGATGGTGCTGCGCTCCTTCCAGCTGCAGCAGTCCAGCAACGGAGTTCCCCAAGACCTATCCAGGGGCTGGGAGAATTGCCAGAGGCAGGAACCTGGGTAGAGCCGCTCCAGAGCGCCTTCATTGCAGCAGTTGTTGTCCATCATCTCTCTGCACTCCGACTCCGCCATGGGCAGGTTCTGCTGGTACTCCTCTTCTGCTGCGTGCGTGTAAAGCAAGAAGACCTTGAGGCGGTAAATGTGGCGGATTTTGCGGCAGATGTGGCTGGTGGAGTTGTGAGGCCAGGAATTGGGGGCGTAGAGGCGGAGTACCTGGTGTTCGGCGATGGCCTTGGGAGGTATGTGCGGGGTGCGGCAGATGACGGAGGCGGGCATGCGCCACCAGGAGCCGCCTTGGGCCATGGAGCAGAGGCGGGGCCAGAGCAGATGTCCTCCACCCGCCTGCAAGGCTGCCTTGCCTGGCCAAACAGGAGGAGGAGAACTCGGAGAGCTGGGCATTCCGGCTGCGGCTGGGAGCAGGAGCAGGATGAGGTGCAGGGCCCGGACGGGGAAGTCGGGGCGTGGGCAGAAAGGAGGCTGCGCCTTGAGGCGGCGCGGCGGGTTCCAGTCCGGAGTCTGGCTGCTGCCGGGAGAAGGGGGGAGAAGTGGGCGGTAGGAGCGAACCTTGGATGGGTGGAGGGTAGGTTGGGAGGAGGTGACGTGATTGACGCGCCCGAAGAGGTCGGCTGCAGAGGCGGGGTGGAAGCTGCGGCCGGGGTCGTCGGGGAAGCCCCAGTAGGCGCGGACGTGATTGACAGCGAAGGAGACGGCCTTCTCCGCCTTGTCCGTCCGGCGACGCTGCTTCTCCAGTGCCTCTTCCTCCTTCCCTCTCTTCTTGCCATCCTCTCGGCTGTTGCTGCGCTGACGCCCGCTGGCCTCCTGCCCTCCTCTGCCCTGTCCTGAGTGGGGAGCGGAGTTGGAGCGGTCGCGGGGCCCCGGGGCCCTGGAGGAATCTTGGGAGCGCTTCGCATCGTCCCGCCCTTTGTCGTAGGCCACCTGGGCCAACTTGCCTAACGGGCATTCTCTTCTGAAATGCCCTGTCACCCCGCATCCAAAGCAAGGCCCTTTGAACCTGTCAGTGTAGGAGGCAGGGATGTTGGCGCAGCGGCGGCGCTCCGGGGTGCAGTCCTCAGTCTTGTGGTCTACGCCGTGACAGATGAAGCAGCGGGGGTCTTCTGCGCTGTGGACGGAGTCTAGGTGGAGGCGGACGTCTCGGACGTCGGGGTCATCGGCGGCCCGGCGGGCCTCCATCACGTTGGCCACGCGGACGCGCTGCAGCTCTCCTTCCAGCTGCTACAGCCTCTTCACTAACTCCACCTGGTTTGCTTCTTTCTTACCTCGGTGGGAGCGGCGGGGAGCAGGAGAGGCGCTGCGGCTGGCCCCGGAGCTCTCGTCATCGGAGTAGAAGGAAGAGGCGTGGGCACACCCCTTCGACTGGGCCTCTTCCACCCGCCTTGCGGCCTGCAAGGCTGCTTGCAGGCTGGGATAAACCTGCAGGGCAAGGGCGGCGCGGAAAGGCGGCAGGAGACCTTCAGTGAACTGCTCCATGGCCTTGTGATCGCGGTCGCGGGCGCCAAGTTCCGGGTAGGCCTTGCCCCCCAAACCAACCAGCTTCGAGGAGTAGGCAGTGCAGGACTGACCGCTCTTTTGGAAGCAGTCCTGGAAGCAGCGGCGGTAGCTGCGATGGCTGGGGGCGGAGTCCAAGGCGGCGGCCAGGGCATCGGCGAGGGTGAGCCAGGTGTAGGGCGCGATGGCGGCGTCGTCCTGGCGCTCGTCGGCGCGCACGGCGAGGAGGTGGGAGGCCTGGGCGCCGGCCTCTCCGTTCAGGTAGCCCACCAGCATCTGCATGCGGTCCGCATCGGCCAGGTTGGCGTCCTGGAAGATGCGGCGGAACTCATGGAACCAGTTGGAGAACTTGCCGTGCTCGGCCTGGTTGCGGTAGACCTTGAGGTTGGGCAGGCGGAAGTTGGCGCGGAGGTCCAGGCGGGCCACGGGGGCGGCCACCGGGGGGGCGACCAGGGCCCCTCCCTGGCCATTGGGCAAGATGGCGGCATTGACGGGGCCGTCCATCACTGCGACGGGTTGTAGGAGAGGGGGAGGAACCTGTTGCTCTTCAGCAGCCGGAGGCGGAGGGGGCGGTGGCTCCGCGGGGGCCGGGGGTAGCTGGATGGGAAGCTGGTGGAAGAGGGCGCGAACCTCGGCTTCAGCAAGGGCCCGGGCGGCTTCTGCTGCTGCAGCGGCGGCGGCGTCGGCGTCGGCTACTGCAGCGGCGGCTTCCTGCTGCTCTTGGACCTCGCGCTGGGCCCGGTGCTGCTGGTCTAGCTGTCGCTGGACCTGCTCAAGCTCCTCACGGATGCGCTGCTCCTCGGCGAGCCTGAGGTTGAGGGCGGCCTCCTCCTGGCGGATCTGCTGCTGGCGCTGCTCGATGAGGTCGAGCTGCTGCTGGTGGTGGCGTTCCCGCTCTACAAGCTCCTGTTGGCGTTCCTCGGCAGCGGCCGCTTGTTGCTCTACCAGGCGCTGCTGGACGGCGAGCTCCCGGTGGTCTCGGGCGAGGGTGGCCTGGGCTTGATGGAGGGCGTGGGCGGCGGCTTTGTCGACCTGCTGGGCGGCGTCCACGTCTCCCTGGTCCTCCACCGGCTCCGGGTTCACCACTGGCTGCTGTTCTCCCACTGGGTCCTGGAAGGCGTCTGCTTCCAGGCTGGAGTCAGGAGATGTTGCTGCAGCAATCTCCTCTTCTCTCAGGCTCCGCCTTCTGGCTGCTTGTCTCTGAGCTCTTTGCTGCTCTTGGTGCTCTGCACGCAAGCGCTTCTGTTCTAGCTCATGCTTGTATGCCTGTTGTTCTTCTCATTGCCGTCTGGCACTCAGCTTCACAAAGCTTCTTCAATAGAGAAAGGCTGCAGCGTACTGCATACAGGGTTCACTCAAACACAAAATGTACACACTAGAAAAGGAACTATACACGGGCCAAGGACGCCAGTCTCACGCACTCGGTTAAATGCCCTCAGGTGCAGTCGTCCTAACAAACAACTGTGCTCAAATGCTTGCCTCCCGACTCGGCTGCGCCTACTCAGCAGTGTCCGCGCTCACTGAGTAGCGGGCAGGAGCCATTATGATTTTGGACAAGTCCCTCTGTCCCAGCAGGAGGATGCCTTAGAAAGGGTCTTCTGGACTCCCGCGTGCCCCCGGTTTCCCCCCCCCCCCCCGACAGCTTCGGCTTACCAACCTCAACCCTTGGTAGTTTGTTCACCTGACACGCCTTCGTGAGCCGTTCAGCTGGCCAGTGGACTACTCCCAGCAGTCCTCCAGGTAGCTGGAGAAGAAGACAATGAGGATCCGATCTAGAGAGAAAGGCCGCAGTGTACTGCGTTCAGGTTCGCGAAGGTCAAGAGGGGACGGGGAAGGGGAGTAGAGGCGGGCGTGACACGCATCGAAAAGAGCCTCACTCTGGGCACCACGTAGTGGAAGAATTGGATTCTACCACCTCCCGCGCCTATACTTTGCAAGAGACCTTTGGCTGCGGCTGCAGATTGGAGTTTATCAACCACTACACTTCTCCAAAGCTGAACAAACGAGACGATTTCCCCAAGACTGGTCCAGCATGAGCAGGGGCAGTGGCTTTTATAAAGGGGTTTGTTGTGGGTAGGACGAAGGAGGTAGTACAGACACACGTAGGGGGTGCGACAGTTGGGGCATGGAGGAGGGGCGTCTGGGAGGCAGTGCGGGGGAAAATAGGGCGCTGGGCGGGAAGGCGAGTGGCTGGACAGTTGAAAAGAGGAGGGAAACGCTCGCTGCAAGGCCTGGAGGATGGAGAATGGGGCGTTGGAGGGAGAGACATTGAAAGCAGGGCCAGTGCAGCAGATATGGGAAAGAGGTGGAATTGGCGACGAAGAGGATGGCATAGTAGGGAGCGCAGCTGACACATCAAAAAGAAATTTTCTATGACGGTAAGAATACTTGTTGTAACCTGAGGAAAGCGGGTAGTAAGAAGACAAAATGCGCATTCAGCGCAGACCATAAAGTTTGTGCAGTGTGGACTGCTCTTACATGCCTGTGAAGAACTGTGTTTACACCTAGAAGGGACATAGCTAAGATGCCTAAGACCATACCACGTTAAAAAGCACCGCATCCCGTCCGATCTGCGAAGTTAAGCAGCATTGGGCCTGGTGAGTACTTGGATGGGGGACCGCCTGGGAATACCAGGTGTCGTAGTCTTTTGCCTTTTTGTATCATGATAACTTTTCAGCTGTTTTTCCTTGAAATGCAATAATTGTGTCAAAATTTGGCAAACGAAAATTCGGCTCAAACAGCTATACGCCATTTAGATTTCGTTTACAAGAAGTTGCAGGATCACTCATAAATCCTTTGAAAAAATCTGCCACGTTATTTTGGTTTTTTACCTCTTTTTAAGGTAATTGGAATTTTATTCTTTTCATTCGCAACGAATAAAATTGCAAGCCCATCTTTTATTTCTTGAGACAGTTCGAGATTCACCCGAAACAAGCTCCATTCTCTCAAACCAGCCTCTTTCTGCTGTCCAAGTAGTGATCGCATTTTATCCATTGCAGCCGAATTAAGAAGAGTTGAATTAAAGGAATAGAGACGGATTTGGTGGCATGGGACCATTGTTCATCTTTCTGGCACGAGCTAAAAATCATCCACCACATTTCAAGCTAGTCGTTCAGTGAGCGCCACAGCTGAAAGTGCTTTGATTCAGAGTGCTCCTCGGCAACTCCCCGCTTCATTGGTTATGCAATCTTTTGGTTGCGTCCCCAATTGTTCAAAGAGAACAAGGAGATTAGGCAAGAATCACTAGTGCAGAAAAAAAGTGGCAAGAAGAGCCATGAAAATGCCAATTTTCAAATCTCGCAGCTCTAAAGACCCATTGCAGAGATTGCCGATGCAGGTGCAAACCTGAAAATAAGTTCTCTTCAGTTGATAGCTCCAAACATCTTGCGTTATTCAGCAGAACCTCCATGTCCCCCTCATTCGACGATATCTGGGTGCAGTCCGATCGAATGGCCTCCCGTGCGTTGGGAATGCAAGATCGCCACACCTGATCATTTCCTGCAGAACGAATATGGTTCAAAATATTTTCTAGAAGTAGAGCAGAAGAATCCGAACCGCCTCTTTCCTTGAACCACATCTTCATGCAAACACCCTCTTCACAGGGCTGGCTGCGGGCCCCAGCTCTCAACGCCTTCTCTGCCTACCAATCGCTTTAGATGAATTCCACTGGATCATTCATTGACCAGCATTTAACAAAGCTGAGATTTTGCGAGCAAATGACCTAGGCTTGAAAGGTTGCCCGAGAAAGCTCGCATTTGTTGACGAGCAAACTGAGAGCAAATTGATTCCCCTATTCGACCAAGCAACAAAAATTTTAAATAAGTCCAAAAATTTTAAAAAAAATTTACCCCATTTCCTGTCCCCATATTGCTTACTTCTGATGCAATGTTCATTCAAAAACTGAGATACAGAAAACTTTGAAAAAGGAAATTGAAACAAAATTGCATAAGCAACCTGATAGGGATCTCCGCAACTGGGCGCTCTGGGCACGTAGCGAACGTTGGTGAGCCAGCGACGCCAGCTCTCGTCCTGCACCTCGGCCAGTAGACTGTCAGCGTCCAACGTGGTGCAAGAGTAGCAGCGCTGACCTTCTGCAAAGCATTCTTTTCATCAGCAAATGCGCAGAACATCAATGTCAGACACCCATTCTATACCCCTACTACTTCGAGCTTTGCGCTAGGCAAGTAGCGAGTTGACATTTATCCAGCACTGGCAGTGGAACAATGAACAATGGTGCTGTTGAGATCTCGGAGTCTCGCTAGGCGTAACAACAGTCAAAATCAGTTGCAATAACCGAGCATTAAAGGCAGAGTAAGTCCGATTTGGTAGGCACCAGCATTTCACCAGAATCGTAGCATCAAAGGCAGTGGGAGTGTTTGGCAGGGGCAGGGCAGCAAAGGCAAGGTCATCGAAGTAGGTTGGCCAGAAGGACAGGAATTAGAAGAAGGGAGGCGAGGGAGTGGAAAGGGGAGGAGTTGCAGAGGTCCCCGGCGCAGACGCACCAGGTGCCGCGAGCTTGGCTGGAGCTGAAGCGAGCGCAGCGACGCTTGAACACCCCCTGGGAGGCTGGTAGACAGGCTCTCAGCACGTCCACTGCCCCTGACAATCCCACATTATTTCAGTCCAGCAGCAACTGAATTATTTTCTCGTCTCTCAGCTACAGCTGTAGCTCTGATGTTTCACTAAAATGCATCAATAGCTTGATGGCTTTTCCAGCTTGATAATATTACGGCAGTCTTTAAGAATTTATGCCTCAGTGCAGGGTCAAAAAAAGCTTCCAGTAAAATGAGCATCGCCCAAAGCTTGTGCTGAGAAGCATTGCGAAGCCTCGTGCGTTTTCGGTGAGCTAAAAACAAATCTGACCGGAAAGCTTGTCAGTGTAGTTGATCTTGACGCAGAGGCCGTCCTCACAGAGCGGCGTCCCAGCACCAGCCTTCACTGCCTCCTCCTCGTAGAAGTCGTCCAGACACCGCCGCGTCACCGGAATCGAACCCAGCCTTAGGCATTCAAAGCTTCAGAAATATATCTGAAGGGTTTTGGCAAAGGTCAGTCTTTGCCTAATTGGCAGGTGAAAGAGAAAGATGCAGCGTTGGTATTGCTGCAGAAGTAACAAGCCCATGTAGGCTTTGTTACTTGCAAAGTGCGAAAGTAAGAGTATATTTCAACGAGGTTTCGTCCATAAATTCCAGTATATTTCAACGAGGTTTCGTCCATAAAGTTCTATTGAAGAAGAGGGAGGTACTTGATGGTGGATAGGAAGACGCCGGGGTCCACGCCGGCGCCGCCCACGATGGCGGTGGCGTTGATGCTGCTGCAGCTGAAGCAACGCCCCTGAACCAGCAGTGCGGAGCTGGGATGGCCTGAGGGACTCCAGCGTTGACCATCTATGGGGTTAACTTTATTTTCTACTACTCCAATGAATGGAGGTTGCAATGGAGAGGAAGATATTGAAGCACATAGGGATGAATGGGTGCATGGTGGGTAGAGTAAGCAGATATGCGAAAGGTACATCGTTGAAGTTCAAGGACAGCAGTAGAGAGGGCACAGTGGAAAGACAAGCGCCAACAACAAGCGTCTGGGTTATTGAAGCACAGGGCAGCGGTGGAAGCTTTGGTTGGAGGCGTGCAAAAAACCGTGCAAAGATTCGCGGCTTTGGATATTTGAGGATGCAAAGCAGCGCAAAAGCAAGCATTTTTGGATAGGATCAAGCTTCAATCGTCGGCAATTCTAGCAGGACAAAAAACGCGAGGTTGCAATTAAACATGCTGTTGCAGTTTCGATGCCATTCATCTGTCATCATGGAGGTAAATATATATACCTCCGTGCTCCTCATAATAAGCTTCAAAACTGGGCTTACCGATATAGGGCAGCATGCAGAGGAATATCAGCGGCAATCCTTCCATTCTTATTCTGCTGCAAATTAGCTCTCAGCTCCCTCGTCAACGAATGCGAGCCTATGTCATTCTAGTCCTAAGCCTAGGTCTAGGTCTAGGTCATTTGCTCGCAACACCTCAGTCTTGTTAGGATGGGGGTCAATGAATGAGGCCAAAAGGGCAAAAGTAGGTGACGCCATTCAAGTGCTTCTTCTCCCAGCCTCAAGAAGTCCGTACCCGTCACTGGGCCTCACACCCCAAAAGAGCCACCCCCTAGACAAGGCCCTCGCAGACACAAAGCTGAGAAAGCCTGTGAAGCTAGCCCCCAAAAGAGCAGTGGAGGAAGTGCGCTGGCGGGGATGGGGGAGGAGGACACTTGAGGCTGCCTTTGAAGTGGCCTTGGAGGACTTCGGTAGACGCCCCTACAGCTTTCCCCCCACAGCAGAGGATATGGAGCCGGAAGAATGAGGCTTTGTTTGGCCAGCCCCCAGGCCCCCTAGCTGCTGCCATTGTGCCCCCCTAGAGTGGCCCCAGCTCTCGCAAACGACGACAATCAAGTGTCCCCTTGCTTATGTAAGCGGGGGCGGTGAATGGGGCTTTTTCTGAAGAGAGCATTGAAATAGGGCCATGTTGCTTTAAATTCGGTTTTCAAAAACAAAATATGGCAAGCCTAAAATAAAGCCTGTCTTCATTCGGGCAATCATAAAAAAACTATGAAAAATTGAGAAAAGTAGCGTCTGCAAAATGCTGAGAACGCTATTGAAAAGATCTTCGCATGCAAGCGTTCTTAAAGCAGCCTCAGAAATCGAAACTTGGGGCAGCTAGGGCAGTTGTGAGAATGCCTCAGCTGGGGGTGATGGGAGGTTGTTTACGCGGAATAAGGTGGCGGTTATGCGCTGACCTTGAAGCTTTGTGGGGTTCCTGTTTGCTCAGAGCCAGCCCAACTTGCCATTCCCTACTGCCAAATGGGAGGCCCCTGTCAATAGGCCTGGCTTACAAAGGATGGCCTTTGCTCATTTGCATAGGCCGTCAGCTATGGCCAGCGGACCTCTACGGACCTGGCGAGGAGGGAGCCGAACAGAAGCCTTATGCTTGTTCACCGATATTTTTTGACATTGAGCAAGTTTGAATCTTTTGGCCCTTTTCAAGGCTATACAGAGGACATGTTTGAGGCGGCAAATGCCTGCTGTACCCAGGCGCCTTCAACATGAGCACAAGAGCAGCGCACTGGGAGCTGCTGGGTAGAGTAACGGTGGTGGATAATCAGGTCAAAAACGCACGATGAGCAATATCGAACACTCGAAACAAATTGGTTGCGCTGCATCTTTATGTGGGCCTTTGTTCGCCGGCAAGGAATGCAAAGGCCTGCTATGTCGCCTGAGGCCACTCTATGCTTCTCGATGCACGGTTAGACTAAAAGCGAACGCCTATGTGCTAGAGTCAGATTGCATTGCCCAAATTCAATCCTCGTCTGATCTCAATTGAAATAATCCTTGACTCCCTGCCTCAAATACCCGCTATGACTGTATAGGGACGAACAGGTGGCAGCTGGCGATGAGAAGGAGGTCAGCCTGTACGCCGATCTAGCCACTCCTGGGGGTGTCAAAGAGAAGGAAGCTGCTTAATTAGCCATTTATGGAGCGAGTAAGCAAAGTTCGCCAGATGGTACCGATCACAGTGCAGAAACGGGCCGATCTATTTGACATTACCTTTCGAGGACATTCCCGTGGTTTTCCAAAACTATCACTTTTTTAGAGGCCACTAAGCATCACTATTACTGTCTCCAAGGAGCCCATTATTGTGCCATTAATTTTACGCTGCAATATATGATACTTGCGTTGAACTCCTGATACTGCTCATCGGTGCAGCAGTGGGTGCTGTTTTTGGGCCTTTGGGGGCATGAGTGAAAAAAATGCGCAAAAGCCATCTAAAGTCGGACGGAGGTATGGACGGAGACTTGCATCAGCCGTAGGAAGAGTCAAATCCCTTCTTTGCACTTCTTTGCATCAGCCATAGGTAGGGTCGGAGGATTGCATCAGCCAACACCTTCGTCTGGTAAATATACATTTGGAAGCCGAAGGTGAAAGAAGGTTAGGGCAAAGAAAGACGATGGAGGAGGCCCAGAAACGAGTGCAGGATGGGGTGGACCAACTGACGGAGGCCATGCAGGGCTCGCTACGAAAACTCAAGGTTCCATGCTCCCTTATTTGTTCTGCCTGCAACTATTGGTCAATAAGTGAGCAGGAATTCGATGCGCCTCATTTATGGCTGAGACCAGCTAAGGAATTAATCTATTCTTTTCTAGTTTTTTCAGAACAAACTGCGATGTTGACGAAAGTAAAGAAAATGGGAAAATAGAGCTGGAGTTGTGAATGGACCGTAGCTTGCAGGATAAGTGGCCGCGGTGCCTGGTAGATTGCAACTACAAGGATAAGTCGCTAGGGATGCGGGATCTGCAAGGCTGCATCAGCAAGTGCGAGGCGGCCAGCCTGGAGGCGAGCGAATTCCTCCAGAAACAAATGCAGCAATTCAAGGTTTCCATTTCATCTATATCCCCACTTGTCATCTTTTTTTATGTTCAAATATTTTTATTAATTATTCACTGCACCAGCTAGCAGGAGAGCTGATACTTTGAGGGGATTATTTTTTGGTGATCTATGTGCCTCGTAATATGAGGATGACGGAGGAAGAGGGTGCGTTGAGGATCGTTGGGCGGACAAGGTGATGGTCTCGGTGGACGGCAAGGCTAAGCCCAGCTCCCAACCTCAACAGTAAGCTCACTTTCGCTTTAAAAATTGTGTATGTAGTTGAAGTATGAGCATAGCTTATGTGGAGGATAAAATTTGCTATTGAGCATGCGAGACCCTAAAAACATCGTTAAGAATTGTGCATTGAGGATTAACCTTGCCAGTTATTTATACGAGGAGCGGGGCTCATAATTATTGCTTGTATTATCAATGTACTTCCCACTCGATGGTTTGGCTATCGGGCTAGAAACGGCTACAAACGGCTACAAACGTAAGCAGGAAAGGCCATAACTTTCACAGACCAGAACTGACAGGGTTTTGGCTACCGCACTGTGTGCTGCTTTAAATCGAATATGTTGTTTTAGGAATGCATGTGAGCAGGAAAACATGCGGACGCAGGTCCGTCCTACTGGAATCCAGGACCGTCGTACTGAAGATACAATCTCCGCTACGCTCTACACTGCTCTCTAAACACTGCCTAATCTTCATTTTCACTCTTAGCAATTTCGCTAGTTTGCAAAGCGTCTGAGCTGGATTCGCCTCGCATTTGTACAGTTGTTTAAATGTCCCTCTCAACCTGCATGTCGATATTCCTTTACCAATTGAATGCCAATCATATATTCCTTTTATTTCTTTATTTGTTTCCGAACCAACTTAAAAAATGCACAATATCTCAAAAGGCCAGAAAAATCATGTCAAACAAGGTGTACTCAGCTGTCTCCAAGCATTTTTTTTGACTTTTTACTCGGGGGAGTTTCAATTTTTGGAGAGACCCACACTTGGCTTGCCGATGGTAGCACATATTTCGGCTGATGACCAGAACAGTCAGAGCTCTGGAGGCCGGAAGGCATGGATGATTAGGCCGTTTTTATGATCAGGCCTCAAACAAAGTACAGGACAGGAACACTTTGCCCAGCTTCAACCAATGGGCTTGACCAACGGAAGATGCACTCCTTCTTCTTTGCCTCCGCTTCAAGGCTGGCCTTCTTGCCTTGCCAGCGACAGACTCGCACTGACTTGCTCAATTACGGAGGCTTGGTTGTAGAGAGCTCTCTCATCTTTATTTTTAGTTCAGATATTTTAACGTTCTGCCTACATTTGTTATCAAACACGAACAACGGAGGAGCATTAAGACATGCAGCAGTTACAAAGATATTTGTTAAAGTCTGAAACTTCTCAGGAAGGGGTTGGGCGAAAGTCAGTAGCCCAAGTGTGGATGAACATAAAAAGGCGGAAACACAGGAACCATTAGTTCTCCTGAGGTCCTGATGAAGGAGACAAAGGAAGTGGCATTGGTGGTGTCCACAGCCATACTCTCCATTTGTGGATAGTAGATGTGGACACTTGAGAGACAACCCACCTCCCAGTCTTGCAGCTGCTCGCGGCCGTGTGGTTCCACGGATGCACTAGTTCAGATCTTAATGGCATTTATTATTAATTCTTTTTGTACATTAGTTGCCCAGTTGGGGAGGCCCAGTTAGATATTGACGATGTTCAATGACGGTAGCTGAAACTAATTACACCAATTGCTACGTTGTTCTTCTTTTTCCACTTTAGAGATAACCGCAGTGACTGAGTACTTATTATATCTGGTACCATCGGCAAGCCTAAATTAAATCTCTTTCCGCTCAAAAATTCGATAAGCTCGAGTTGAAAGTCAAAGAAATACATCTACTACAAGTGGAATCTGCTTCTAAGACAGTTGCATTTTGTTTTAGCGCGCAGTCCAGGTGCTCTTTCCATTGCGCACTAAATCAAACGCAGGTGGCTCAGCAGATCCCACTTGTAGTAGATGTATTTCTTTGACTTTAAACTCGAGCTAATCAAATTTTTGGGCGAAATGAGATTTAATTTAGGCTTGCCGATGGTACCATATATTTCTTCCACTTTTAAGATAAAAAACAGTTGGTTCAATTAATTTTTTCTACTTGCGATTTTTTATTTAAATATATATATAAAGAGGGAAGAAAATTTGCACTTGGTTGGAATTGAAACCAGTCCTCACCAGCTTTAGGACAATCCATCAACCCACTTGACCACTCAGCCTCATGAATCGGTGTTAGGGTGGTCTCAACTTCTAATTAGGTGTTATGAATTGTACATCTAATCCCTTCCCCTGGCCGACTCTGCTCTTTACTGTTGGCCAAATGAATACCTACTATCGTTTATTGAGCAGATGCGGAGGAGTAGTAGTAGTAGGAGGAGGAGGAGGAGGAGTTCGGACAAACAGTTCTCTACATATTTATCTATGATTCTGCAACTTTTTAGCGATTTCTCACGAGTTTTTGTCAATTCGATGATGCTCTTTCTAATGCAAAAAGAATCAGAAGGATTGGACGTTTCTGAGAAGCACAAAATCCTTATCAATTTTAAGATCTAGCAATAACCTCGAAAATGTACACCTGGATCGAAAAGAGGGGCTGGGCGCTGACCCTCCACTAAAGCTCCGTTCGCGCCAGCCCAATAGTAGAACAATTCCATTTAGAGAATTACCTCACAGCATTGTTTGCTGATCTCCTGGTTAGCTTGGGCCCAAATTTAGCCGAAACATAAGCACCCGAAGTTAATGCATCGGAAATAGTATAGGTGAGTAAGAGTAAACTGAGGTTTTTTCCCGAATGCAGGAGCAGGGAGAAGTAATCAAGCCAAGGAGCGGCCTTCATTTCCGACTCAGCCACCAGGTGCAATCGTGGGAGCAGGCCAAATTCTCGTCCTTTGCTTTGGCATGTTTGCCGACATCCTCGCCGCATTTTGAAGGCCGCTTCAGGGAGAAAGGATTGCTTTTTTGATTGATTTGATTGAAAGGATTGCTTTTTTGAAAAAGCTTTTCTGGCTGGGTGTACTGCAGACAGTGGCAAATTGCTAACTGGTCCTGCAGCTGACAGTCAGCTGACAGCTGATTGCCAATGCGGGGTGCAAAGACTTATGAGGGCATCATTTCAAAGCTTTTTATATGAGCACTGTCTGCTCGGCGCACTAATCCGAGTCGGTCCTCCTTCACCTACATTGCGCGCTGGTTTACTAGTGCTTGTAAACATGGTATTTCCGCATTAACGTACAATTACACACTTACACTTCACAGTCGTAGGTTTGCAGATTTAGAGAGCTTTATTGAAAGGTTCAAAAACTGGTTGCCAATAAATTTCGACCCCTCTTTTTATATATTTTTTTTCGAAACTAGACAAAATTCTACGACATTTGGAGGCCTATAAGCATGCAAAACATGAAATTCGATTTTTGGCAAATTTTTGAATGTTTGAAAATGGTCATTTTTTAAATACACATAACTCCTTTTGTTCATAACCGATTTCTATGATTTGACAACCATTCGAACCGTCTTGACGAGTAGAATATTTCCTTTTTTGACCAACTTTCTACGATCACGTGCTGCAGAGTTCATATTCATAATAACCCAATTTTCCGGGCTTCAAAATCTCAAAATGTTTTTGGTTTCAATTAAGAGAGCTTTACTGAGAAAGTCAAATGTCTCAGAAACATGGTTGCCCAAAAATTTTGACCCCCCTTTTTTATATTTTTTTCGAAACTAGACATAATTCTAAGACTTTTGGTGGCCGGTGAGAGCGCGAAACTCAAAATTCGATTTTTAGCGAAATTTTTAAAAATTTTGATGTTTGAAAAATGGCCAACTATTTGATTGTCTATAACTCGTTTGGTTCTTAACCAATTTTGATGATTCGACCACCAATCGAACCGTCTTGACGAGTAGAACATTTTGTTTCTTTTGACCAACTTTCCACGATCAAGTGTAGATGAGCAAATTGTAAAAAACTGATTTTTTGTGTTTCAAGTTTTTAAAAAAAACTAATTTCGATATCAAAACTTGAGTTTCCGCATTTGGCACCCAGATTTTCTGAAAATACAGGTCTTTTTACCTATATGCTGCTAAGCACAGCATAGTAGACTATGTCCCACGAGAGATATTTAAGGTTTAAAATGAAAATTCACATTTTGGCCCTATGTTATAGCATAGGCAAAAAATGACCAAAAAAATTTTTGTCCCAAAATTTAATTTTTTTAGCTTTAAAAAATTATTTGGGCTGGTATCCGTCTTGGTGCATAGTTTTTAGCATCAGTTTTGATGTTTGCGTGGGACTAATATTGGCCATATTTTGCATATGCTATAACATAGGCAGTGTTGTAGGATAAGGGAAAATAACTTAAATATTTTTCAACTTAAACATTAAAACTGATGCTAAAAACTATGCACCAAGACGGATACCAGCCCAAAGAATTTTTTAAAGCTAAAAAAATTAAATTTTGGGACAAAAATTTTTTTGGTCATTTTTTGCCTATGCTATAACATAGGGCCAAAATGTGAATTTTCATTTTAAACCTTAAATATCTCTCGTGGGACATAGTCTACTATGCTGTGCTTAGCAGCATATAGGTAAAAAGACCTGTATTTTCAGAAAATCTGGGTGCCAAATGCGGAAACTCAAGTTTTGATATCGAAATTAGTTTTTTTTAAAAACTTGAAACACAAAAAATCAGTTTTTTACAATTAGCTCATCTACACTTGATCGTGGAAAGTTGGTCAAAAGAAACAAAATGTTCTACTCGTCAAGACGGTTCGATTGGTGGTCAAATCATCAAAATTGGTTAAGAACCAAACGAGTTATAGACAATCAAATATTTGGCCATTTTTCAAACATCAAAATTTTTAAAAATTTCGCTAAAAATCGAATTTTGAGTTTCGCGCTCTCACCGGCCACCAAAAGTCTTAGAATTACGTCTAGTTTCGAAAAAAAATATAAAAAAGGGGGGTCAAAATTTTTGGGCAACCGACTTTTGAACCTCTCAATAAAGCTCTCTTAAAAACTCAATTTTCCGACATCCGCACCCCGATTATCTAAAATTCAGATAATTTCACCTATATGGACCCAAGTGCAGCTTTGTAGACTGTGTACCACGAGGGATATTTGACGTTTAAAATAAGGATTCATATTTTGCGCCTATGTATAGGCATAGGCATAGGCAAACAAGGTATTATCGGCTATCGCCAAGATGCGCGGCCTTTGTTCCAGTACAAATAATAACCACTAGCTACATTACAAAACTTTTCAATTCGCATGGTTGATACGTACCTGCCAAAAATCAGCTGATTTCATTGAAAAACAATGGATTTATGCATGTTCAAATTTTTGAAACATCAAGATTTTGGGTTTTTGACTATAAATCAAGATGAAATAAATATTTCAAAAAATCCCTTTGCCAGCTTTAAGATATAACTTTGATGGACGTACCTGCCAAAAATCAACTGATTTCATTGAAAAACAATGGATTTATGCATGTTCAAATTTTTGAAACATCACGATTTTGGGTTTTTGCCTATAAATCAAGATATAATAAATATTTCGAAAATTCCTTTTGCCAGCTTCAAGATATTACTTTGACGGATGTACCTGCCAAAATTCAGCTAATTTCATTGAAAAACCAGTGATTTATGAATTTTCGTATTTTGAAACATCAAAAAATTGAGTTTTGGGCGAAAATCGAAAAATTACGTCAAGCGCAAAAAATGGCCTGGAGATACCACCCAGGCGGACCTTCATGCAAAAAATTAGCCAATTTCATTGAAAAACCGCGGAGTACGGGCCCCGGAAAGACATATATATATATATATATATATATATATATATATATATATATATATATATATATATATATATATATATATATATATATATATATATATATATATATATATATATATAAGTGGACAGACGGACGCAAAAATGGGGTAACTGCTTAAGCTGGCCTTGGCCGCCCGCCGCTTCGGGCAGGGCGCCAGAGCTCCTCCGGCCTCCCGGCACGGGCGCTACGGCCCCTACGCTTCGCCTAGCATGCTTCGCATGCTAGGCTACGCTCCGGGGCCTCCGCACCCATGCCCTACGGCCTACGGAGCTCTGACTGCCCTGCCCTCCGCGGCAGACGGCCTGCGGCCGCGCAAAAATGGCCGAAAAATGTTTTGTCTCAACATTTGATTTTTTGGTTTACAAAATTTCTTTAGGCCTGTATCCATCTGATTGTGTGGTTTTTATTTTGCACGCTCATAGGCCACAAAAAGTCTTAGAATTGTGTCTAGTTTCGAAAAAAATATATAAAAAAGGGGGAGGGGGGTCAAAATTTTTTGGCAACCATGTTTCTGTAATATTTGACCTTCTCAGTAAAGCTCTCTTAAAGCAGAATCTCACATGACGAGTCATGTTTCCGATCCCACTTGAAATGCCATCTGCCATGTAGACCTCAAAGTTAATCAGGCTCAAGTGAATAAAGCATCAACAGGTATTGCTCGTCTTATTGACTGGTCTTGCATTGTGTTGAGCCAAAAAAGAAACTTTGTTATCCAGGCGAAATAATTTGCCATCAACTATTTTCGCTTATTATTATTGTCTCATTACTATATAAAAATAGTCTCTATCTAGGCATTAATATACAACAAGTATATGGCGCAAAGCGCAATAGGTGACCGCGGAGCGCATGCTATATATGAAATTTTGTTACTCAAAAAAGCAGGTCTGTGATTTCTCAACCAATTTCAAAAGTAAGCACAGATTTAGAATCAACATATAAGACTAGTGAACAAAAAATCAAGTCTTCTGTGCAATTCTCAAGACTTCAGGTATTACAGCGAAAAAACTGTATATTGCAATTTTCCAACATTTACGCTGAAAAGTAATGTTTCAAACGCTTCGAGGCCAGTTCCACCCCTCCAGATATTCTTAAAATTTTATTGAACTGCCGCCCAGGACTTGGCCTGGGGGCAG
>JASANA010001500.1:0-31568 GCA_030248095.1 Ptycholaimellus sp. GST1_10 | reverse complement strand
CACTGCTCCCCCCGCCAGCTCGTCTGCTGCCAGGACAGCGCCTACCACTTTCGGGCGGCTGAAGGGCGGAGAGTGAGTGGAGCTGCCCCGCATCCTCGCCGCTGTCCGCTCATCCTTCCCCAGCCCAAACGGCCTCTACACTGGATTTCAGCCCACCCTGAAGCTCGATAACGACCCTCATGCTTTCTGACGATCATTGTTTTTCTACTCACTTTTGCCATATTTCATTATTTGCATAAAATATGAATTTTGCATACATTTGATTTGATTGCTTGTTTCATGTTTTCTACCTTTTAAAAACCACAAATTCGATGCGTTCTTACACAAACCCAGCGCGCCTGTAAGAAAAACAAATATGCCTTGCAAGATGTCTTTGTCCTAAACTGCTTGCCTTCTGCCTTTAGTCTGCTTGCAGCAGCTAGTCTGTTTGCAGCAGCCAGTCACTGTGCGTCACTTTTGGCTGTATCGATCACTGTCTCTATCACCGCCAATTCATGTGATCATTTCTCCTCTTCATCTATTTGTCCTATTTCACAACCATTATTGACTTCTTTAAAGTTGACAATTTTAAGAAGACTTAAATTTAAGTAAGGCCCACGACAGCCCAAATCCCAAATAACCCAACTTTTCAGTAGACAATGCCTCTCCTCAACGCTCTGCGACAATGCCTTACCAGTGGCAGTCTTTCTTCGTGACTTTTGCAGCTTTATTTAAGCGGTCATCGCCAATTTTGGCCAGCTATCCCCAAACAACGAACAGAATCAAAATCGAGAATCTACTGTCATGTCATTCTCTCAGTCTTGCTTTGAGCTGGAAAACGGTGAATGAAAGAAAACGATCGAGCATGATAAGTTTTGACCCCTCCATAAACCGTGCGTTACTACTTGCCGAAATTTTAGTTAATTATCTCTAAACGACTATTTTATTTCCTATGACATCTCTAAAGCTGTCAGCCGGTTCTACGACCCACAAGAGCTTTTCCATAAATTCGTTTGACAAGCCGCTCGTTTGACATTCAGAACAATTTTCTTTGCTTTGCAGGAAGATTACAAATCAAGAAACAAAAAAACAAGGACATCTAGGCGATAGAGAAAGGCCGAAGTCTGAGCAGGTGGAAGCCAGTGGAAGGCGATAAAAGCGGAGGCGGAAAAGACTGAAATAGCGAGTGCAAACTTTGCCCCCCCTCACGTGACCGGCACGGCACCAAACCCTCCACACCATCCCTAGCCCAATCTCTCCTCCACTCCTCCACACCCTAACCTTTCGAAAACTCTTCTAAAACAGCCGAATTGCTTAATCTCATTTTGCTGAGTCACTTCTTGGCACATAAATTGGAATGGGGAGTAAAGGGCTGGCATGCACAGAGAGTGAAGCTTACGTGAGCCGCACGGGGTCCCGTGACCCAGCCCTGCCTCTCTCTGCCCGAGCTCACACGTTCACTGCGCCTTACCAAGTCCCCTTCCTATGTACCTCCTTCCCTTTTTCCAGCTCCTATTGGGGCATTCGCATGGCTGTGCCAACTGCCAAGTCTTGCAGATGACTACTGTTTGAGTGCTGCTAGTTATTAGGACTATGTAACTGGGAGCTTGCTGAAGTCAGTGGGAGAACGATATTCCGCTAGCATTTGAGTGCAGCTCGATTTCGGGGGCATGAAAGGTTGCAAAGTGAAGGAGCCTTTCCCTTGCCAGCCTTAGTTATGAAGGGCTCTAAGTTGCGTCAGCAGACATCTTTTGTTTCCAGCGGAGGCCTTGCTATTTGCGCAGTTTCAAGCACGCTGGTCAGGGAGTGCCAGTGGCGGATATAGGATTTTGGTTCGGGAGGGGGGGGGGGGAATTTGGGTCAAAATTTTTTCAATATATTCTATCTAGATGCGCGCGAAGCGCGCAAAAATTTTCAATTTAAAGTGCCTAGAAAAGCAAAAAGAACTTGAAAAAATAGCAAATATGGTAAAAAAAATTGCAACTTTTTCGCGTAGCAGAGAAAAATTTTGAAATTAGGCTCTAATAACTCAATAATGGGCATATAAATTGGTTAATTGGTACTAAATTAGATCACTTCCGCTCCAACCGCCCACACATTGCCATCGCTAAGTTCACTCTACTAGCTCATGCATGCTGTGCAAAAATCGGCTAAAGAAAATTTCATG
The DNA here is from genome assembly GCA_030248095.1 of Ptycholaimellus sp. GST1_10. NCBI lineage: Eukaryota > Metazoa > Nematoda > Chromadorea > Chromadorida > Chromadoridae > Ptycholaimellus > Ptycholaimellus sp. GST1_10. The sequence goes on along the minus strand of JASANA010001500.1, from coordinate 29,422 downwards.
CCCAATCACGTCTATTAAATAATAGTACCACTGTAGCAGAAGAGGAAAAGTTGAAAAAGAATTTTGGCTAGATCTTCTCAAGAATTAAACTTGAAAATTGCGGCCTTTTCTAAATTTAACAAGTATATGGCGCAAAGCGCAATAGGTGACCGCGGAGCATATTCCGCCTTCCACATTCACCTGTAGCAGATGCCAAAAATTGAGGAATGTTTTCATACATGAGTGAACCTTTTCTCTCAAAAGGGTAAGTTTGTGGTTTCTCTGCCAATTTCAAAAGTAAATACAGATTCAGAATTGGTATGCATGACTTGTCAATCAAAAAACCAAAGTCTTCTGTGCAATTCTCAGCCATTCAGCTGCTACTGATTATTGATGCTATTGTCATGCATGAACGTTTGTCACTCAAGATGAAAAGTCTGTGGTTTCTCAACCATTTTCAAAAGTAAGCATATATTTGGAATCGTTATATACGACTTGTGAACAAGAAAACTCAAGTCTTCTGTTCAATTCTCAGCCGTTCAGCTGCTACCGATTATTGATGCTATTGTTATGCGTGAAAGTTTGTCACTCAAGAAGGTAAGTCTCTGGTTTCTCAACCATTTTCAAAAGTAAGCATATATTTGGAATCGTTATATACGACTTGTGAACAAAAAAACTCAAGTCTTTTGTGCAATTCTCAAGATTAAAGGTGCTACAGCGCAAAAACGCTATATTGCAGTTTTCAAGCCTTTCTACCCAAAAAAGTAATGTTTCAAATGCTCGGGGACCGGTTCCACCCCTCCAGATCTTCCTAAAATAGCATTACCTTTCAGGAAAAAAGTTTGTCCAAATCCGTTGAGAATTCGGCCGTGGACAGCATTTCCAGATACCCATATATACACATATACATATATATATATATGAGGACAAAAGTTTAGTAACCTCTATAGACCGCGGAGCGGCCCTTTGGGCCGCTCCGCGGTCAAAAAGTAAAAAAAATATCATAAATTAAGTCAGAAAATTACAAGTTAATTTTTGACTTTAACTTAGCTGATATGTAGATAACCTCCTTGGTCCTTTTCGTCAAATTTATATCATTGCAAAACTCTTGCACTACCGAAAATTTCTAAAAAAATAAGTTCTTGTAGTCATTTATTGATAAGAATCAGCTGGCGAACAATGTACACAAAGTACATGGAAGCCGAAAAACTCAATTCATTGTTAAACTTTATCGCCTCATGGAACATTCTAGAAATAGTGGGAAACGATAATTCTGGAAATGCCTAATGGCTCTGAGACAAGTGCCTCTTCCGTTAGCTGATCGTGGACCATGCTTCCTTGCCAAACCTGCTTCGCAAAACGGTCACATTTGTTTTAGTCTTCAAAACTTCTGCAAATATCAGTCCTTTAGTATCAAATAGTTGAAAATACCCAACCACAAGGGGGCCTACCACGGGGAATGTTTTGCACAAAAATGGTCAAAATTGGGGGGCAGTGGGAGAGTGCACTGGTCGATGGGGAGATCACGGTCAATGCATATGCAATGAAGTCAGCTGAGCATATGTCAACCGACGCCGGATCCTTTGTCACATTGGCCTAGGAGGTAACTGGCTCTCTGCAAAGTGATGGTGTCAACCACAGGTTAATGTTTTACATCCCTCTTGGCACGCCAGTCAGCACTATAATTCCCCCCCCTAGATTGATTCTGCTCTTTGCAAAGGTGCTGGGACGCAAGTCTCAAAGTCTTTGTATTTGAGGAGAATCAATCGCCTAATGAATGCCTCCTCGTTCCAATTTTTATTGGTCTTACATTGCATATATAAATCATCTTGTGTATTGCAAGGCTAAATGGAGAAGAAGAAAACAAGCAGCTGATTCCAGCTGAAGAACAACAAGGCCTTCACCCGCGTTTTCCAGTCCTCGCTCACCTTCTCCTCCTCCTCTTCCCAAAGGTCAAATTTGTTTTAGTCTTCAAAACTTCTGCAAATATCAGTCCTTTAGTATCAAATATTTGAAAATACCCAACCACAAGGGGGCCTACCACGGGGAATGTTTTGCACAAAAATGGTCAAAATTGGGGGGCAGTGGGAGAGTGCACTGGTCGATGGGGAGATCACGGTCAATGCATATGCAATGAAGTCAGCTGAGCATATGTCAACCGACGCCGGATCCTTTGTCACATTGGCCTAGGAGGTAACTGGCTCTCTGCAAAGTGATGGTGTCAATCACAGGTTAATGTTTTACATCCCTCTTGGCACGCCAGTCAGCACTATAATTCCCCCCCTAGATTGATTCTGCTCTTTGCAAAGGTGCTGGGACGCAAGTCTCAAAGTCTTTGTATTTGAGGAGAATCAATCTCCTAATCAATGCCTCCTCGTTCCACTTTTCATTGCTGTTACATTGCATATATCAATCATCTTGTGTATTGCAAGGCTAAATGGAGAAGAAGACAACAAGCAGCTGATTCCGGCTGAAGAACAACAAGGCCTGTGAACCTTTGCTCTGGCTCAGCAGTCCCTTGGCTTCGCCGCAGGAACCTCTGCCTCCGTCTTCCAGTCCTCGCCGCCTCCTCCTCCTCCTTTTCCTGCCAGCCCACCTGAAGAAACTTCATAGTGACAGGTCTACATTTCAATTCCACTTAGGCTGATACTTTCACCAGACTTTGGCTTTGCCTAATCTTCAAACATTTACAGCTGACTTCGCGGGATGATGATCTCCATCGCCGCCGATGAGGCTGACCCTTCACGGAACGAGATGCAGGCAGCCAAGCCCAAGAGTCTTCATCTATGCCAACGACTCTGGCCCTTCGGGGAACCTATCTCAAGAAACCATCATTATTCAGCTTAGAATTTCAATCTTATGTGGGGTCATAAAGACCTTATGTTGGGTCATAAAGACCTTGTGTTGGGTCATAAAGACCTTATGTTGGGTCATAAAGACCTTGTGTTGGGTCATAAAGACCTTGTGTTGGGTCATAAAGACCTTGTGTTTGGCCATAAAGGCCATGCTCCTTAGCGAAGTCCAAAGTTGTTGGCTCAGTTGTTGTAAAGGTGGGCCAATGTCCGAAGTTGTTGGCCCAGTTGTTGTCAAGGTGGGCCAAAATCCAAAGTTGTTGGCCCAGTTGTTGTAAAGGTGGGCCAAAGTCTGAAGCTGTTGGCCCAGTTGTTGTAAATAAAGGTGGGCCAAAGTCTGAAGTTGTTGGCCCAGTTGTTGTCGAGGTGGGCCAAAATCCAAAGTTGTTGGCCCAGTTGTTGTAAAGGTGGGCCAATGTCCGAAGTTGTTGGCCCAGTTGTTGTCGAGATGGGCCAAAATCCAAAGTTGTTGGCCCAGTTGTTGTAAAGGTGGGCCAAAGTCTGAAGTTGTTGGCCCAGTTGTTGTAAAGGTGGGCCAAATCTGAAGTTGTTGTCGAGGTGGGCCAAAATCCAAAGTTGTTGCCCCAGTTGTTGTAAAGGTGGGCCAAAGTCCGAAGTTGTTGGCCCACTTGTTGTCGAGGTTGGCCAAAATCCAAAGTTGTTGGCTCAGTTGTTGTAAAGGTGGGCCAATGTCCGAAGTTGTTGCCCCAGTTGTTGTAAAGGTGGGCCAATGTCCGAAGTTGTTGGCCCACTTGTTGTCGAGGTTGGCCAAAATCCAACCTAGTCGGATCTGTTGTTGTAAAGGTGGGCCAATGTCCGAAGTTGTTGGCCCACTTGTTGTCGAGGTTGGCCAAAATCCAAAGTTGTTGGCTCAGTTGTTGTAAAGGTGGGCCAATGTCCGAAGTTGTTGGACCAGTTGTTGTCGAGATGGGCCAAAATCCAAAGTTGTTGGCCCAGTTGTTGTAAAGGTGGGCCAATGTCGGTTGTTGTTGGCCCAGTTGTTGTAAATATAGGTGGGCCAAAGTCTGAAGTTGTTGGCCCAGTTGTTGTAAATATAGGTGGGCCAAAGTCTGAAGTTGTTGGCCCACTTGTTGCCGAGGTGGGCCAAAATCCGAAGTTGTTGGCCCAGTTGTTGGGGAATTTGCCAATTCCATACCCATTCCTATATTTCCATATTTTTCCTCTACTTTTCCTTATTTTTGGCCATATTTTCATACCAATTTCAGTTTCCGTCTGATTTCTCAAAATTTTTGTTTAAAAATTATCAAACTAATTACATGGGGTTACGTATTGGACATTTCCGTTTCGAATGGTACCACTCGAGCCTAATCGTTTTCATTTTTTGGCCGTCGACGCAAGTTTTATGAAAAGAATTATAAATTAGGTGGAATGAAAAAATTTTCATACTCATACCCTGGAAATGGAAAATTTTTGGTACTCATCCCTCGGGAATGAAAAATTTTTGGCACTCATTTCCCAGGAATGAAAAATTTTTCATAATCATTCTCAGGGTATGAAAAATTTTTGGCACTCATTCCCCAGGATTTTTCAGGATAAATTGGCCTCTGGAGACCCAAAATGATGCAAAAACTGCATATCCAGGTTACAATGGGTTGTTAGGATGAGGTAGAGTGGATATCATTCATGTTCAGATTTATGCCACGTTTATGATCGAGGTGGGCCAAAATCTAAAGTTGTTGGCCCAGTTATTGTAAAGGTTGGCCAAAGTCTGAAGTTGTTGGCCCAGTTGTTGTCGAGGTGGGCCAAAACCCAAAGTTGTTGGCCCAGTTGTAGTAAAGGTGGGCCAAAGTCTGAAGTTGTTGGTCCAGTTGTTGTCGAGGTGGGCCAAAGTCTGAAGTTGTTGGCCCAGTTGTTGTAAAGGTGGGCCAAAGTCTGAAGTTGTTGGCCCAGTTGTTGTAAATAAAGGTGGGCCAAAGTCTGAAGTTGTTGGCCCAGTTGTAGTAAAGGTGGGCCAAAGTCTGAAGTTGTTGGCCCAGTTGTTGTCGAGGTGGGCCAAAATCCAAAGTTGTTGGCCCAGTTTTTGTAAATAAAGGTTGGCCAAAGTCTGAAGTTGTTGGCCCAGTTGTTGTCGAGGTGGGCCAAAACCCAAAGTTGTTGGTCCAGTTCTTCAAAGGTGGGCCAAAGTCTGAAGTTGTTGGCCCAGTTGTAGTAAAGGTGGGCCAAAGTCTGAAGTTGTTGGTCCAGTTGTTGTCGAGGTGGGCCAAAGTCTGTAGTTGTTGGCCCAGTTGTTGTAAAGGTGGGCCAAAGTCTGAAGTTGTTGGCCCAGTTGTTGTAAATAAAGGTGGGCCAAAGTCTGAAGTTGTTGGCCCAGTTGTTGTCGAGGTGGGCCAAAATCCAAAGTTGTTGGCCCAGTTGTTGCAAAGGTGGGCAAAAGTCTGAAGTTGTTGGCCCAGTTGTTGTAAATAAAGGTGGGCCAAAGTCTGAAGTTGTTGGCCCAGTTGTTGTAAATAAAGGTGGGCCAAAGTCTGAAGTTCTTGGCCCAGTTGCAGTAAAGGTGGGCCAAAGTCTGAAGTTGTTGGCCCTGTTGTTGTCGAGGTGGGCCAAAATCTAAAGTTGTTGGCCCAGTTGTTGTAAAGGTGGGCCAAAGTCTGAAGTTGTTTGCCCAGTTGTTGTAAATAAAGGTGGGCCAAAGTCTGAAGTTGTTGGCCCAGTTGTTGTAAAGGTGGGCCAAAGTCTGAAGTTGTTGGCCAGTTGTTGTCGAGATGGGCCAAAATCCAATGTTGTTGGCCCAGTTGTTGTAAAGGTGGGCCAAAGTCTGAAGTTGTTGGCCCAGTTGTTGTAAATAAAGATGGGCCAAAGTCTGAAGTTGTTGGCCCAGTTGTTGTCGAGGTGGGCCAAAATCCAAAGTTGCTGGCCCAGTTGTTGTAAAGGTGGGCCAATGTCCGAAGTTGTTGGCCCAGTTGTTGTCGAGATGGGCCAAAATCCAATGTTGTTGGCCCTGTTGTTGTAAAGGTGGGTCAAAGTCTGAAGTTGTTGGCCCAGTTGTTATCGAGGTGGGCCAAAATGACCCAATTTACGTTTTTGGCCATAACACTGGCTAAGTGAGGTCTTTTTCAAAAATTCCAACGGGAGAGACATTGCAAAAACTTGCTCTACAAACGTGCACTATTGGTTATCCGAATTGAAAAATCCACATTTCCGACTTATTGGGAAGCCTTATTTGAAGCGTCTCTTAAATTTAGTTTGACAACAAGCTCGTTTGAGAGCATTTTTTCAGGCTTTCTAATCGTAAGCAGGAAAAGCAGCCAGAGTCTACGACGGATGGAGGGTCGACGACACCGGGCCAATTCCAAATCCACCAACTCTTCAGAAGACAATGCCCCCTCCTCAACACTCTGCGACAGTGCCTTACCAGTGACACTGTCTTTCTTCGTCACTTTTGCAGTTTTATTTGGCCAGTTATCCCCAAGTTTGGCCAGCTTTCCCCAAGCAACGAACAGAATCAAGATTGAGAATCTATTGTCATTCGCTCAGTCTTGCTTAAGCTGAAAAAACGGTGAAAGAAAGAAAATGATCGAGCATGATAAGTTTTGACCCCTCCTTGAAACTTGCGTTACTACCAGCCGAAATTTCAGTTAATTGTTTCGAACGGCTAGTTTATTTCCGAGGATATCTTTAAGGCTGGCAGCCGTTTCTTCGACCCACAAGAGCTTTCCCATGTATTCCTTTGACAAGCCGTTGATTACACTCCGAATGTCTTTCTTTGCTTTGCAGGCAGATTACAATTAAAGAAACAAAGAAAACAAGAATGGCGATAGGGAAGGCTCATGTGACGAAGCCTGAGCAGGTGGAAGCCAGTAGACGGCGATAAAAGCAAAGGCGGAAAGGACGGAAATAGCGAGTGCAAACTTTGCCCCCCTCCCCCCTCACGTGACCGGCACGGGCACCAAACCCTCCACATCACCGCTAGCCCAATCTCTCCTCCACTCTTCCACACCCCAATCTTCCTAACTCTTCTAAATAGCCAAAATTAGTTAATCTCATTCTACTGGTCCAGGTCTTGGCCTTGTATGGGAGGCGGGGAGCAATAGGGCTGGCATGCACCGAGAGTAGCGCTCACGTGAGCCGCACGGGGTCCCGTGACCCAGCCTGCCTCTCTCTCTGCCCGAGCTCACACGTTCACTGCACCTTACCAAGTCCCTTCCTACGTACCCCCTTCCCTTTCCGCTGCTCCTATTGGGGCCTTTGCATGTTTGTGCCAAGTCTTGCAAAGGGCTAATGTGTTTGAGCGCTACTGGTTCTTGTCTTTTTAGCTTGCAGCTTGCTGAAGTCAGTGGGAAAACGATTTTCCGCTAGATTTTGAAATTTGGCTTAATTTGGGGGCATGAAACATTGCATAGTGGAGGAGCCATTCCCCTGCTAGACTTAGTTATGAAGGGCTCTTAGTTGCGTCAGCAGACATCTTTTGTTGCCAGAGGAGGTTTTGCTATTTGCGCAGTTTCAAGCCCGCCAGCTATTGACTTGCCTTGCTCTACCCGATCAGAGCCAAGCATTCAGCTCTGTCCATCTGTGCCCCCATTTACTTCATTCCAGATCCCAATCAATCAATAGTACCACGACAGCATGACGGACCGGGAGTCGATGATCCATCTTGTGGCTGGCGGGTGAACCAATTTCATATCCTCGTCAATAATTTGCTGAACCAAGAAATAATGGGCTTTGAGGGCCGGCGGTACGGCAGGCGCCGTTCTGACCTGTCCGCTGGAGATGCTGAAGGTCCGCCTGCAATCCTCCCAAGGCGCCTCCTCCAGCTCATCAGCGTCGCAGACGCGTCCACCACCGAACTCCAGCCTTCCGCCCACATCCCGACGCGGCAACCTGCGCTACGCACTCACCCCTTTCTCTCACGGTGAGCCTCTTCAAAACTTCCTTGGAGTAAAATTGGACTGAGACTTTGATCGATCCTTGGTGATCTTTTTATTAATCATCAGCAAGATGCTTCAAAACCTACTAAAGGTGAAATTGGACTGAAACGTAGATCAGTCCATGGTGACACTCTTCAAAACCTATTTGGAGTGAAATTGGACCATTTGAACCCAGGCAAGGGAGGCTTTGCATCTGCCGAGCAGCAGTTGGCCTGGCTGCACAGCCAGCCCAAACGATGGCAGCTGTCCAAGGCACCGCTCAGCTACTCCTCCATCCTTCGCAGCCCCTCCGTACTCGGCCAACTCAGGTGCCCCGTGTCCCCTTAGATAAGGAGTCAATGTAATCTAGAGAACAGTACAATTCTGCAAAGGAACAATACAATTCTACTAAGGAAGCCTAAGCCTTCCTTAGTAGAATTGCATTGTTCCTTTGTAGAATTGTACTGTTCTCTAGATTATATTGACCCCTGGTGAGTCTGGCGTCTATGTGAGCCTATCACAGTGCTGTCTCGTAGGTCGATAGCAGCGGCAGAGGGCCTTGGCGCCCTGTTCAAAGGCGTGGGCCCTAATGTGCTGGGCGTCGCCCCCTCCAAGGCCATCTACTTCTACGCCTACTCCAGCGCCAAGCGTCGGCTAAATGGGCGCATCCCTCCCGACACCCCCATCGTTCACATGGCCTCCGCTGCTGCGGCTGGTCAGTTGCCCTTTTGAGCAGAGGACGCAGCTAGAGAGCGATTACAATATATCACTAATCCCATGGAACTGGACAGGTGACAGTAAGGATGCCAATCCCTGTCCAGTCCCATGGAATTGTTGATCTTTGAATGGCCCTCAGAAGGCGAAGGATTGCAGGCTTCCTGACAGCGTCGGCGGTGAACCCGATCTGGATGGTGAAGACGCGACTGCAGCTGGAGACGGGCTCGAAGGCCTCCAGCATCTTCTCCATGGCCGCCAGAATACTACGCAATGAGGGCATTCTGGGCTTCTACAAGGTCGTTGCTCCGTTGTCTGACTTCAGACAGATCCTAGTAGAGCAGAGTTTGAGGGTGTGACGGCATCCTATGTGGGCATCAGCGAGACGATGCTGCAATTTGTGCTCTACGAATACTTTCGCAACTGCTATATCAACTACGCCCTCACCAATGGCAATCTGCCAGAAGAGGTTCATAGCCCAGCCATTGTTTGCCTGTTTTGCCATGACTAACGCTTTGCTCTTGCAGCTGGAAGGACATTGTGTAAGAATCGTTGTTGTATTTGAGAGAAAAATATATGGAGCCTTGAATCTGGTTTTGATCATAGTTGAGATAATGGTTTGCAGAACTCGAAAAGGAGCAGCGATTTTGTGGGCTTCATGTGCTGTGCCGGGGCTGCCAAACTCATCGCCACCACAACGCTCTATCCGCACGGTTTCAGCCTTTCTTCATCATCATGCCTTTCTTTCTATATCAATCATCTCAGAGATTTTGCCTAGTCAATTTCAGGTCAATTTAGTAGAAAGAAAAGGATTGCAGAGGTGTGCCGAACGCGAATGCGTGAAGCATCTGGGCCACACTACACTGGCTTCATCCGGACTGCTCACAGAATCTACCAAAAAGTACCAACTACCTTTTCTACCTTCACTTGTCTGGTCTAATTCTGCCTCAAACTGGGCTCCTAGTACTCCAATAGCTTTACATCTAAACAGGCTATTGAGCCAGTAAGACATCTTGCAAATCTAGTCGAATAGTAACAAGACAAAATGTTGAGAGACAAATTGATAATAGATAGATTGATAGATTGCAACACAAAATATTGATATGAGCAGAAGAGATACTGGATTGAGGAAGGGAAGCGAGCATTCTACCGAGGCCTCAAAGTTCACCTAGCCAGGACGATCCCAAATGCGGCCATCACCATGGGCACCTATGAGCTCGTCGTCCATCTCCTCCAAAGCCAACTCCTCCACAAATCTTCCTAAGCACTTTCCACATTTCTTTTTATTTCTACGCCTTTCCTACGACTTCTATGGAATCCTTGTCTTCCTGGAGCAAAGGTTGTAAAAAGGCTGTTCAGCTGCCCTGCGTGAAAAATGCCCTCACTTCCCTGGACTGTTTGCGGTGTGGACTTGTAAATGGATATTCTCAGCGTTGCTAGTCATCCTCGCTTTTGCTTCGACCTGGCCAAGCTTTGCCTTCCGCAGATTTCCCGTTTTGTTGCCTGCAGCAAGAGCGCATTTTGTTGCTTGATTTACCAATCTATGCCCTGCGATCATAGAATTGTTGAAGGTCCCATAAAAGGATTTCTAAAAAACTTCCGGCTCACACTGCATACAAAAAGTGAAAAAGTAGAAGCAACACAAAGTTGCGTTAGACAACAAACAATCAAATCAAGAAAATGTTTAGCATCAAAATCTAATTTTTCTTCAAACAGCAATTCCCAACAAGTTAAGAAAATTCGTTGTCAGGAAATCGATTTTCATTAACTTATAAGCCAAGTTAATATGATTGCAATGTAAATATTGAAGTAAGTATTGAAGTAATGCGTCATTTTTATGTTTATTCCGAAACGCAAATTAATCATATATTGTCTCTATTGCTGTGAGGTGAAACATTATCAATTTTTTCAATTACAGCAGTAAAGTTGTTTATTCTTGTTAACTTTAGAACAAGAAACAAGAGAACCTCACCTATCATGTCTACCACTCACAAGCAATAATATCCTTAGAGGACCTTCTCAAAATGAGCCACAATCTCTTTGACTGCGGCATCGACATAGAAAGGCTCGTCATAAAAATCAAAATGGCCTCCATCCTCGAACCACTTCAATTTCTTCCATCTCGACGGCGATAGATCAAACATCTAAAGAATCCAAATGCCTGATTATCAAAAGAATTTTTCACTTCAATCTCATACCTTCCGCGCATTATCCGGATAATTGCAGCCATCGGAGTGAATCATGAGCCAGGGCTTCTTCAAGTTAGCCGCATCCTTGCAAACTTACTTCTCAATAGGTCTCAGAACAACAGAAGCACAGTTAAACTGGCACCGATTCAACATCTTCGTTGAGCAGTTGAGGATGTGACAGAAGAGCATATCGATTTTCCCACCTCGACTTGGCCGGCCAACCAGCATACCAAGCCCAGACCATCTTCCAGGGCAGGAAGACCTCCTCTCGTGTCTCGTCCACTATCGCCTCGTACTCCACCTATTGTCCATGCCATCGCTTGTAAGCCTTTTTCACTCCTTCTCAAAACCAGGCCAGTTCGACGAAAGTTGTTCTCAGCCTCCTCCCCGACGGCAAGACGTCGCTGGAGACCGGCCTCCCCGCGGAAGGTGGCCAGCCACTGCGCCCGGTTCACATAGAAGCCGGACACTGTGGCCAGGCTTTTGATCCGCTTCTCCGCCACTGCTGCTCGAATGGCCCAGCTGGAGCCCTCAACGCAATTGACGATTTTTTTTAATTGAATTTAAATATTTTTAAAATATTATATTAATAAATAGTCAAAAAAATAATTAATAATATTATTAATAAAATATAAATCATATAATAATTAATATAAATAAATATTAATAAAAATAAATAAAAAATTATTTTATAAAAATAGACTTGTGAGGTAGAATTGAAACAATGTTGGAAGAAAGGCCAACCATGCAGACGCCGAGCACAGCCATGCGATAGGCGTTGACCTCGCTGCGAGTGCAGAGAAAATCCAGCGAAGCACTGATGTCTTCCACCTTGAGAGCGGCAGACTCTAAATTCCGCGGTTCGCCTCAAAATCATCTTTTTAGGATTCGGATTGGAATGAGAAAGAAAACCTTGGGACTCTCCATAGTGCCTGGGGTCCCAGCACAAGGCCACATAGCCATAGCTGGCCAGCCGAGTGGCGTATTGCAGCGGCGCCTGCTCCTTCACAAAAAATACTGGGCCTGCACTCAATTCTTATATTATTTTTTCCTTTTTTTCAATGAATGAGTTAATGGACCGATGATGGTGACGGCGGGTCGAGGATCCTTGGACTTGGGCAGAAAGAGCAGCCCAGCCATGCGCAGTCCATGCGAGTCGAAGCTGACTGTCTCTCGTTCGTAGGCCCATCGGTGAGATGAGTTTACCTTCTTTTTCTCAAAAAGAAGTCTACCTGTCCATGATTGTTTCGGAAATGAATTATTGTAACCTTTTGGCTCATCATTGATAGGTGAAGAAAGAAAAAGGGTCGGCTAGGTCATAACGAGGCAGGCGTCAAATTTCCTAGCAACCAGTCCTAAGCAACTGGTCCTTTCCCCTTCCCCGGAGCAATAAATCAACTTACTTGCCTGGGAGCTACCTTGGACACACGAGGGGCCTTGATTTATAAAGAAGGTGATTGGGCAGCAAAAAGTGTCCCTTGGAGCATTCAGCATCATCTTCAAGGCCTTCTTGGACAAGAAGCAGAGCAAATGAGTGCAAGCAACCAGGGTTTCAGCTCTTTCATAGGTGTAGGATTTACCTGTTACAGGGGTTTTTGAGGTCTGGGATGCGCAATACTGGACACCCTCCGAAGAGAAGGGCATGCTGTGCAGAGAGCAGATAGGCAAGGAGGGCAAGGAATCCTGCTGTACCAGGAACGCCTCCACGCTTCCAAACGCACAACGCTGTGCATCCCATCGAACAGCTAACCAACTTCTACAAATGGCTTCCTGGTATTCGGTGAGACAAAACTGGACGCTGAGTCCGCTACCTTCAGCTCTGGGTCACGCCAACGCTACCCGACAAATTTCTCCCATTTGACATCGGCATTCATACCCGCTGCCCCATTCATCGGCTACAGACTCTTCTATCAACCAAACGGTCCTCCTACAATCTGCTTTCTCCCAACTTCAAGCTGCTTTTGCCAAGCACATGAGAGCCGATGTTCATGAAACAATGCCACTTTGAACCCTACTTTTCTTTGATTGCTTTCATTTTTAATCAAGCTCACAATATTGTTAAAACAACATGGTTTTTGGAACAGAAACCCCTTCATGCTAACTTTCAGTCATTTTTCTGAAATCGCCAGCATAACAGGCATTAATAAAAACCTATGGTATTCCAAGTTAAGGTTACTAGTAATAATACGCGACAAACACTTTTAGTAAAAATTAAAATATATAAATTTGCGTCCATCCACTGCCCGCCCTAGACGAAAGCGTGAAAGCAAAGCGAAGGCATCCACCCAAGTGAACATTTTGAACGGCTGACTCCTAGAACCCCCCCCCCCCCCCCCGAAGAATAACACCCCCCCCCCCCCCCGAAGATATACACCCCCCCCCCCCAAGATATACACCCCCCGAAGCTATACACCCCCCCCCGCAGGGTTCTATAGTGTAAATTTTTTGATTTGCTTTAAATACATCTATGCACATATCTCGAAATTTAAACTCATGGAATTTTCATGTAGATGATTAAATACCTACTTTTTACTCCTAAGCAACTAGTAGGTACTGCCACAGTATGGACCATGGCTCCTAAGCAACTAGTAGGTACTGCCACAGTATGGACCATGGCTCCTAAGCAACTATGGGTGGTACTGCCACAGTATACGCGCATTTTGACTAAGCCTAAGGGGTTGCCGTAAACAGTATCCTAGTACTACTCCTGGTAGTAGGCAGACTAACTAGTAAAAAGTAGGTATATAGTTGTTTATATAAAAATTCCGTGAGTTTAAATTTCGAGATATGTAAAAAGAAGTATGTTAAGGCAATAAAAAAATTTTCAATATAGTACCCTTCGGGGGGGGGGGTGTATATCTTCGGGGGGGGGGGGGGGGTGTATATCTTTGGGGGGGTGTAAATCTTCGGGGGGGGGGGGGGGGGTGTATATCTTCGGGGGGGGGGGGGGTTCTAGGAGCCAGCCTTTTGAACCATCAGATGCCTGCTGGCAGGCCGTGGCTTTCTTTCACATCGATTCTGTGCCAAGCATTTTATAAAAATTACCTTTTTAAAAAAAGGTTAAGAGGCGGTTTGCGAGAGAATTTAAAGGGGGTATTCCACTTCCCAAAAATCGAAGGTTCGAATTGGGAATCGAGATTAGGCCATGGTTTTGGTCCATTTAGTTGTGATCTCAGTCCAACAAACCCTGGCTCAAAATATTGCTTAGTCGCTGAGAAATGACCATTTTTCTAACACCTACTTTTTTGACCTATGGATGACCTAAAAATCGATTTTTGGCAAATTTCAACCAAGATTTTTTGACCAACCCCAGACTATTATATATCAATCGAACCGCAAAACTATAACAAATTTTATGGTGACAATGATTTTTTCCAAAACGAAAATTTTTTTAATTGATTTTTCAAAAAACCGATTTTTGCATTTTGCAATTTTTGGCACAAAAAAACTGATTTTCAAAACAGATCAAAAAATTCAAGGCTAAGACCTAGCCTATATTTTTATTCACCTTCTTGCCGTCATTTTGGTATATAACACTTTGCAAATGGCGATGTATGAATCGGAAAAATTTTTGATTTAATATTTGCACTTCAATTTTAGCCCTATGTTATAACATAGGCAAAAAATGGCCAAAAAAATTTTGTTTTTAAATTTCTAATCTTTCGGCATTAAATGTTCATTTACGACCCCCTCCACCCCGCTGTATCATTTGTTTCCCCAGAATTTGTTTGAATCTGCTCAAACTGAAATGCCCATTTTCCTATGTTATAGCATAGGCAATGTTAAAGCATAGGAAAATGGGCATTTCAGTTTGAGCAGATTCAAACAAATTCTGGGGAAACAAATGATACAGTGGGGTGGAGGGGGGGGTCGTAAATGAACATTTAATGCCGAAAGATTAGAAATTTAAGAACAAAATTTTTTTGGCCATTTTTTGCCTATGTTATAACATAGGGCTAAAATTGAAGTGCAAATATTAAATCAAAAATTTTTCCGATTCATACATCGCCATTTGCAAAGTGTTATATACCAAAATGACGGCAAGAATGTGAATGAAAAGATAGGCTAGGTCTTAGCCCTGAATTTTTTGATTATTTTTAGATATCAGTTTTTTGTGCCAAAAATGGCAAAAAGAAAAAATCGGTTTTTTGAAAAATCAATTTAAAAAATTTTCGTTTTGGAAAAAATCATTGTCACCATAAAATTTGTTATAGTTTTGCGGTTCGATTGATATATAATAGTCTGGGGTTGGTCAAAAAATCTTGGTTGAAATTTGCCAAAAATCGATTTTTAGGTCATCCATAGGTCAAAAAAGTAGGTGTTAGAAAAATGGTCATTTCTCAGCGACTAAGCAATATTTTGGACCAGGGTTTGTTTGGCTGAGATCACAACTAAATGGACCAAAACCATGGCCTAATCTCGATTCCCGATTCGAACCTTCGATTTTTGCTAAGTGGAATACCCCTCCTACAAGGCCTCTCAATCCTCTCGCAAACTGCCTCTTAAAATTGACCACCAAAGGTTGAAAATTTAATCAATTGCCAATTTTTGACATAATTTAAAATTATTTAGTTTAAATAAATCTTACCAATTACCAGGGTTGCCGGCATCTTTAGAGAATATTTTATTCTGTATTCTCAAAGTCTAGAATCCATAGTATTCCGTAAGGTCAGAAATTGGCTGATTTTATTCTATAATTTTTGAAGACCACATTATATTCCGATTTTATTCTGTAAGAATTCCTTGCAGAATATTTAAAAAATATTTTGTTAAAAATCCTTACATAATCTAGACCTCAGGCAATACCTGACCCCAGGTATTACCTGGGCCAGGCATTACCTGGCCCAGTTAATGCCTGGCCTAGGTAATGGCTGACCCAGTTAATGCCTGGCTCAGGTAATGCCTGGCCCAGTTAATACCTGGCCCGTTTGACTTCAAACTTCGTAGGTATATGTCTACTCTTCTGTCCTCAAAATCAGTGAATCACTATCAGTCAGTCAGTATCAAAAGATCATAAAACGGCAAGGATCAAAAACTAAACAGCACGCTCTTTGGCAGGATGAACGAAGGCAAGGTTTCAATTGAAATTATTAGTGAAGCTGGTCAGGCTCTTTGAGCCAGTACAGGCAGGAGGGCGGGATGCCAAATCGATGCAGCTGATTCTTCCTTCTGAATCGCTTCCTACTTGGTCCAGCGGATAGATGGAGTGACTGGACAACCTGGAAATGAGCTTAGGCTGGCTCTTGAGGAGGACTCTGAGGGCCGTCTGCGCAAGGCTCGGCGACTCCAGCCAGAGACGATGGACATCAACTTCTCCACTCTTCCTCCGCCACATGACGTAGAGGCAGCCGGCCTGAGAAAGGGTTGGTGTCGGGAGCTGTGAGGGTAGCGAAGGGGCTATACGGGTGTAAGGACGGCTTTGGGCGGGCCGAAGATGCTGAAGCGGGGTGTTGGGAGGTAGAAGTGGCATTTGCTCCAGGCATAGGGCTCCCCTGTGCTCACGTCCAGGCTCCACACGTCACGCATCCTGAAGGATGGGTTTGCAGTGAAGGCTGAGAAGAGGCGTGGAGGAGAAGAGATGCAACAGATGTCTCCCGTCCAAGCCAGAAATGAGGTAGATGCGGTCTTTGTAGCGTAGGACTGTGGCCGCCTTGCGCCCTTGCGGGAAGCCATCGTTCTCGCTGACCCTCGGATCGCCCAGTGTGCAAACAGGCACCCACTCCCCGCTGTTCACCACCAGAGCATCCAGCTGCAACTGGCGCTTCGTCTTGCCATTTATTTTCATCCACTATTGGGGAACTGAGGCTGAGAAGCAAATTGAATTAAGAGAAACAAGGGAAGAAAGTGGAACCTGACGAAAGCCAATGAGGCCAATGCTGGTCTGCCATCAGCCAAAAAGCAGGATGCGTCCCTGGCACAGCAAAGCCGCAGCATCCAACGGCTGCGCGACCTGCCCTCTCTCGCCGATCTTAGACCACTCCCCTGTCAGCAGCCCCTTTGCTCGCCTCCTCAAGCCAGCCTCCCTTTCATCTCCACTGACTGCCTTACAGGCTTTACAGGCTCATTCGGAAGGCCTCCAGGTAGAGGCCGCTGCTGGTGACCAGATAGAAGTCCGACCCGCCTCCGCTCAGCAAGGCCTGCCCAGTCCGCCTCTCTCATCTACCGGCAGTCAATGCTGGCCAAGAGCTGGACCTGTTCCCCGACGAAGGGCTGGAGGAGTCGGTTGGGGTCTTGAGGGATTTCCTGAAGCCGCCCAGTCTGGGCTCCTCGAAGGGGGACGAGGTGGAGGTGGCTGGAGCTGTTCTGGTCCTTGTCCAGCCGCCTTTCCGCGATCAGCAGCTGGGTGCCTTCCTCGTGGAAGGCCACTGTCAGTCCAGCTCCCACCTTCCCCACCCCCTTCCACAAGAGGGCTCTGGCCAACTGCTGAAGCTGTCGGCTGGATAGGAGGAGCTGGCGGTCCAGAGCTGCTCCCAGCGCTCCGTGATCAGATTGAGGCGCCAGGCCTATGAGAGGCTGAGTGGGTAGGTGAGGGGGGGTGATTTATGCGTACCCCTTTTTCAATCAACTATCACTCAAGATCTGCTGAATATTATTTTAATAATTTTAATATTCATTAGATATTGAGTTATGGTTGATTGAACAAAGGGTACGAATAAATCACCCGCCTCACGGCAGGTGAGGAGGGATGGTGGTGAACCTGCTCAAGTGGGTAGGGGTCGCCCGCATAGCGACCGCCGAAGCAGTACAGGAAGCAGTCGTCAGCCCAGAGAAGGAAGCAGCTGACGCTGGGCTTTGCTGGGCCAGGCTTTCCTGGCAAGCGGTATCTGGCATAGAGGCGCTAAACAAGGCGGGGATGGATAACTGAAGCGACGGAACGAGATGAACCGAGACGAGGAAAGTGGCTGAACTAGATGAAAGCCAGGCTCCGAATTCTCGTCCGGCTTTCGCCAGCACTGGCAGCCTGCACAGAAGCCTTGGTTTATCTCTCATCCTAGGCCCAGCTCCTAATTTTTGGGCAGCGTGCTCTGGTGGCTATCCACGGTGCTGTGGCTATCCACGGGCATCGTTTATCAATATTTTTGTGAGAGAAGAATGACTAACGTTTGAGGAGGGGAGCGAGGCAATTCATAGGAGACCTGTTCAGTACGCTGGTGAATTTTTTGACCTCATCAAGAGCTTGCGAAACAAAACAGGGCCTTCTTTTGCGCGCAAGCAAGCCCTGAGCAGAGATGTGGAGTGCGCGCAAAATAAGAATTTGACTGACTGGGCCAGTGGAAAATAAGTTAGCGAAATAAGAAGCATTAAAAAGTGCATTGAATTGCATTGAAAGGGCTTTAGCATTGAATATGCGAATTCAGTCTGTGCTTGAGACCAGAGACTGGCAGCCAAAGCAACTTTCACTTTTTCTTCTCCGACCAAAAATTTGGCAGTTTTGCAATCTCAAGTATCCCGCCATTGGCAAGCATTGGCTGAATCTTTGAGGCATGATTGATAGCCAGATATATCAGCTTACACTACCGTAGTTAAGGGCTATGCGTTGCTTACTCCAACCCAGTGGCAAAGAACTGCTAAAAATGAAGTTTCTTTCGCTCCACTGCACAGTGCACTATTTTTTTATCTAATTTCATTTCCACCATCAATTAGGCCAAGCGGATGAAGCTGCCCACAGAAGAAGTGATGCCTTCCAAAGCATTGCATGCTTCTAAGGCGCCTAAAAACCAGTGAGGATAAGAGGAAAGGAAGCTGGGAAAGAGTGGAAGAGACTCGGGACTCGAGAATGGAGTGGAAGCGTTCGTCTACTCAGTGGGCGGCGGGAAGCAAGAGTCCTTGGCCAGATCGGGGCTGCGGTGTGCCAGGTGTGCGGGGAGGGCTGGGTTCTGAGTTGGCCTAGACTAGACTTGTCCGGAGTTGCTGACACTGCCTTGCCTTCTCCGTGCACTGCTCTGGTCAATGGTGGGGCCATGGTTTTAGGTTTATGGGGGGATGATCTTTTTCCTCTTCCAGATTCTCTTTTAAAAACTCAACTCAATTGCTTTTTCCTCTGTGCCACATTACTGCTCCCATTTGTTTGATACCAGACAATTTTAACAAAGTGGAAGAGTAGTAAAAAAAATGTTAACGCACTGAGGCGTTTTCACAAAAATTCTGAAGTGACATATTGTTATCGACCCGTTCTAGGCCATCTATACGTCATCGAATAGGAAATACACGAGCAATTGACCTAGATAACCAGGAAGCCAGGAAGTTGCAGTGTCTTCCCATGAATGACTGTAGGTAGCACTGGCGGTGCTTGGGCAGGGCAGGTTGGCAAAGGCTGCTGACCCGCGTGCCGCATAATGGAGCCAATGAGTGGCACACTGGCTGTTCGATTTCCATAGGTCGAGGCCAGAGAGCAGCATGGCCCTTCTCCTCTGCCTCCTCCTCCTCTCCTCCCTTCGCCTTGCTTCACTTCGCTCCACCAGCTCCCAACCGTTTCCCACTCCACGCCCTCTGGACCTATTCGAGCGCCCCCTGAAGCCTCGCAGCCTTCCCAACGCCTTCCCATGGCCAGCCTCCTTTGCTGACTTTGTGGATAGACCGCCTGCCAAGCACACTACCACTATCAGCAGCATTTCGAAATGGCCACCTACGCAGTCAACAGCCACTTCTGCGCCTAGGACGAGGTTGAGGGCTCTTTTTTGTGTTCGAACTTCTCTGGAAGATAAGTCATTATAGTGCCAGAACATCCACAACATCCGCCACTACGTCCATTGCTCTGTCAACCAGAGTGACAACCCGTCAGCCCAGCTCTACTCTGTAATCACTGACTCCGCGCGAGTATGGTAGGGTGCTAAAGGCTACAAGTTGACAGGAACTCAAAAGGCGGCTTCCCGGAGCCGTCGCCTTTCGCCAACTGGGTGGACAGGGGCCGGCCGAACAACGGCCTTGTGGTGGCGCCCTGGACGGAGGAGGACCTCAGGGACTACGCCGAGCGGGAGCTCACACGCGCCGCCCAAGGCTTCGACCTCAGCCTCTCCAAGGACCAGCCTGGCACTTTCAAGCCTTCCTCAATGCCTCCCTAATCTACCCGACCTCATTTTAGGCCCTAATCAAGCTGGTCTCATGCTCGCGCCCTTGCTCAGGTCAGGTACTTTGTGATTTAGTGGAATAGTTCGGTTTCTTTAAAGAAGTGACAACAGGCGAATCCCCGTGACTGGGGACGAAGAGGGGAAGGAATTGGTGCAGCTGCCACCTTGTCAGAATGCGGGGCTCATACCGCAGAAGAATGCTACTTCTACCAGCAGCAGTTACTGTCAACGCATTCCTCACTTCAGTCTCTTCCCCATCTGCTCCATTTACAGCAACAGTCACCGTGGAAACAAGCACTCCTGCTCCTCCTCTCACAAGCCTCCCAGCTCCTGGTGAGCTTCAATCACCCTTTCATCGCCCTAATCAAGCCAATTAGAAGCCTCCACGCAAGTCCCCATGGACAGTTGTCGCCATATCTCCAACAACCATCTGATCATGTGGGAGGGCAGCGGCTGGCTCAACTTCACCCAGAACCGTCTCTTCGCCTCTCAGAGCCATTCAGTGAACAGGGAAGAACAGAACACCCTTGCAGAGAATAGGAGCAGTGTGGTACTGATGCAAGGTCGCTTCCGTTGGCTCTCCGGCGGGGCCTACGAACTCTGGCTGTCCAGAAGAGGCAGCAGCAGCAGCGCCTGCAACCCCACACTCCCCTTCCACAACGCCCTGAGGCACCTGGCCGATTTCCGGGCCTTCTACAAGGGTTCAGTCTGGCCTCTTCACCTCTCTGAACCTAAGCTAAAGTGGTTGTTTGGGAGAAGTAGCCAAGCACGCGTACGGGATGGTGGGATGGGATAGGGGGCCAGGCTCTCCTGTCCCATCCCACCCTCCAGTAGGAGTGCTTCGCTACTTCTCCCAAACAACCCCTTTCGCTCTCTAGCCCCTATTGAACCTATAAGGTAAAGGGAGTAAATGGAAGGTAGGGGGTTTGAAGGAGGGCCGGCGGTGGAGTGGGAGGAGGAGTTGAGCTGGCTGACGCTGACAGGGGAGGAGGACTGGCGATCCAGGCTGGACGGCAGAAGCATCCATCTCTACGCCAGGTGTTCAGCTGGCCAGGAGTATTGGAGGGTAGGCGGAGATATTGGCAGAAGGGACTCGAACGGGGCGGTGGGTCGAAAGCCGGCCAATTCATTCTTTATGGGCACTCCGAAGCCAGAGCTCAAGCTTATCGGCTGCTCCCCCGCTGCCAGCATAGAACGCCTCTGCTCTTAGACCGACGGGATGACTGTGACTTCCATTCATTGACTGTGATCCAGAGATTTACGCAGTGATGATTGGAAGTGTTTGATGTAAGCAAAAACATTGCTGTCAAATTTTAGCCGTTCAGAAGGAAAGGCAGCAATTGACTTTTGAAAGCGCGCCTATTCTAAGCTCCAGGCACAGCTGGCAAGCAAGCAAACAGGCTCTGGACAGGTGAGCCACTGTTGCTCAGCCTTTCTTCCGCTGGCGGTGTGATTGGCTGGGCGCAATGATGGCTGCCTGGCTGGACAGTCTGGGCACAGTGCCCGGCCTCAACCTCGTCGTCCTCCTCACCAGAGGCATCTACGACTCCATCTTTGCCGTTTAGCCGCACCTCCTGCCTCTTTCACTCCTGCATCTCCTCCTGTCTTCCAGGCCCCAGCCTACCACCTCATTGCTGAGGTTCTGCTGCTCATCCTCATCGCCTACCTCTTCCTCAACAAGAGCTACAAGCCCAAGGACCGTCTGACAGAGAAGGTGGGCCGTCTTGCTAGACAGCCTTTGGGGAGATGCATTGAGTGGGAGTTTTGAAGGAGAAGGAGGACTTGATAGCTGAGTGGGAACCGGAGCCACTGGTCCCCGAAACCCCAGCTGACCATCCAGCCCTTCATCCGCACTGGGTGACCGGCAAGATGGGCAAGTTCCTACAGGCATTCCTCTTTCCATCTTCTCACTAGTATCTTCATTTAATTTCGTCCAGCTCTTTCAGATAGACGGACGGAGCGGCCTCAACCTGGCCACCTTCAACTTCCTGGGCTTCGTGGGCGACGCCAGAATCGAGGTCCAGCATTTTCCAGCGCCCATCCTAGCTCCAAAATCACCGAGGGGTGCAGGAGAAAGCAGAGGCAGCGATCGACAAGTATGGCGTAGGCTCCTGCGGCCCGCGGGCTTTCTACGGCACTACAGGTCTAGTTTTTCCCTACCACTTATTGCATTCTCTGATTGAGGAGGCTTGCAGACGCCCATCTGGAACTGGAGGAGGAGGTGTCCCGATTCCTGCGCTGCGAGGAGTCGGTGTGCTACAGCTATGGCTTTGCAACCGTGGCCACTGGCATCCCAGCCTATGCCAAGGTCGCATTTCTTCTCCTTCTCCTTCTGTCTCAATCGAATCAATCAATCGTAGGTGGGCGACGTGATCTTCGTGGACAAGGCCGTCAACTTCGCCATCCAGAAAGGCCTGCAGGCCTCCAAGAGCCGACTGGAGTGGTTCGAGCACAACGATGCAGAAGATTTGGAGCGGCTGCTTCTGCTGCAGCAAGATCGGGATCGCAAGGTGCTCCGTTTTTTCACCGATACATTTTTTACGCTATTTGCACATCTGCTGTCAACTTGGAGAATCCCAAAAAGGCGAAGGTCACCCGCCGCTTCCTCATCGTGGAAGGCATCTACCTTAACACCGGCAACATCTGCCCCCTGCCCAAGTTCATGGGTTCTCTTTCAATATTCTCCATCAACCACCATTCCTAATCGCCTCCACCCCCCACTCCCAGAGCTGAAGTGGAAGTACAAGGTGCGGATCTTCGTGGACGACACCTTGGGCATCGGCGTACTGGGCCCCACCGGACGCGGTGTCGTCGAGCACTACGGCATCGAGCCTGAGGAGGTCAGTACCCCAATCCTAATTTCTCGGGGCTGGAGGATGAATGGGTTGGGGCAGGTGGACCTGGTGATGGGAACCTTGGAGGCGGCCATGGCCTCCACCGGGGGCTTCGCGGCGGGGCGCAGCTTCGTGGTGGACCACCAACGTCTATCTGGTGCCGGCTACTGCTTCTCTGCCAGCCAGCCTCCCCTCTTGGCCGTCGCTGCCACCCAGGTCAGTCCAGCTTTTTCCTCCTCCTTTGTCTACCTACAGGCTGATCTTTATGACGGGAAACGCTCACTTTGATCAGCTGCAAGATGACTTCTGGTGGGTTTGGGAATTGCATTCCAATGGGAGCGTAAAATTTAAACATTCTCTAATGTTTCCAGCAGAAAAAAGCCAATTAATGAGCCCCAAACTATTCACAAACCCACCAGAAGTCACATTCACAGCGGATCAAAGTGAGGGTTTTCTGTTCTAAAGATCACCCTGTAGATTATCCCTAGACGTTGACTCGACTGATAATGCCAGGCCCTGCGCCTAGTGCAAGAGGAGCCGGAGCGGGTGGCTCGTCTGCGGCGGAACAGCCGTCTGATGGGCTCCCTGCTGACGGAGGGACTTCGGGGCTCCGATTTCCTGCTCGACGGCTGGCTGGAGGGCTCCCCCGTCTACCACATTCGACCCAAGCACCATCTGGACCACGATGCGGCCGTGAGTCGCCTGGACGCCATCGTGGACGGGGTTCAGTTTTCTAATCCACCGGGAATGGGAAGGAAGTCTTTCAGTTGTCTAAATTTTAGAATTCTATAAAAAATTAGCCACCCACTATTTTAACAATTAAATGATTAAATTTACGTTTAGACCGTTTAGAATTTACGTTTAGAAACAGTCAAAAATGTATGTTGAAAACTCTGTTTCCCAGCTTGTAATGCAACTGTCGGATTATACGAATAATAAATTGAATGTAAATATCGCTTGATAACTTCCTTCCCCACCTCAATCTCTTCTAAGCCAATTCCCAACCACTGCAAACTACCCACAGGCCCTGAAAGAGGACCTAGTTCTCACCCGCTCGCGGCACCTGGAGACACAGGAGGCTTGGCCGTTGCGACCCAGGTTCCGGCCCTGCTCTATCAATGGCGACGGTTGAGAGAAGAGAGACGTTTGCAGCATTCGAATAGCCTTGAGCAGTGAATTGACGGAGGCAGAGGTTCGTGAAGCAGCCGCCAAAATCATTCGCCTGGCCCAGGATTGACATTCCCTAGTGGCTTTCATTCCGCACCATGCCTCTCGCTTGAATTGCTGAAAAGAGAACAAAATTGGATCATGTACGCTGCTAAATGTGCTTTTTATTTTATTGCTGTGCCACAGACACTGAATGCTTTGTTCTGGAAAACAAGCTAGCATTTTCTAGTCGAACTGATACAGAAAGTTTAGCACCGCAGTAAAGGACAGCCACCAATGGCATCATCAGGTTGAAGCGTGCACACAAAAGGAGCTTTCTGCTAAGCAACCATCATTGAACCAAAGGCATACGGCGTTCTCTACTGGTATGCAGGGAAAAGGACACAAAAACTATAAGCAGATGCAAGAGTACACCGGAAAAAAGGTGATCTGAGCCTTGCCGCTAGGCATCAGACACCGAAAAAATATGAGGACAATGAAAGTGAGGCTTCCTACTTCTCCAGCTCTGTCACGATGTCCTTCTCGAAGTCCTGCAGTCATCACTTCCTTTGAGGGAATATTTTGGCTGGGTGGTTAAAAGAGAAAAGAGGATCAAAAATGGGAATATGAAATGAAAGACAGTGAAAGAGGATCAAACGAGTGGGGCTTCGTTGGGTGCGTAGCGTTTGACGGGGACGCCTTGACGGTTGATGAGGAACTTGCTGAAGTTCCATTTGATGAAGTCTCCAAAGCTCCCGCCCTGCCAAATCATGGCGTTTTTAGCCTCGGACAAAGGCGTAGGTAGAAGGCACCTTCTGAGCCTTGAGCCACTTCCAGAGTGGGTGAGCGGAGTCTTTGTTGACGTCGATCTTGGCGTAGAGATCGAAGGTGACGCCGTACTTGGAGGTGGCGAACTCCTTCACCTCCGCATTGGTCCCCGGCTCCTGAGAAATGCCAGAAATTTTTGCGCAAAGAAAAACATTTCGGAGAATGGCTCAACCTGGCTTCCGAACTGATTGCAGGGGAAGGCGGCAATAGCGAAATTTTTAGCGGCATATTTGGTGTACAATTCCTGGCAAAAAGTTTGCGCATTGATTTTGGCCGAAAGATGAACACCTCTTACTTGCATCTGCTTATAGTTTTTGTCCGTGAAGCCTCATTTGGAGGCCACGTTCACCACCAACACCACCTTGCCTCTGCAAACACCAACTCATTAGTCATCCTCATGACATTTTTAAATTTTGAATGAAAATGTTAAAAAATACAAAAAATAAAATAATTCCAAATGGCGTTCTACCTCTTTTACAACCAGGACCTAATACAGCACACTAAAATTTTGTATCATATATAGTATTTACAATGTCTTTCTTTGCTTAATTTTTGCGCGGCCGAAGGCCGCCTGCCGCGGAGGGCAGGGCAGTCAGAGCTCCGGAGGCCGGAGGGCATGGGTGCGGAGGCCCCGGAGCGTAGCCTAGCATGCGAAGCATGCTAGGCGAAGCGTAGGGGCCGTAGCACCCGTGCCCGGAGGCCGGAGGAGCTCTGGCGCCCTGCCCGAAGCGGCGGGCGGCCAAGGCCAGCTTAACCAGTTACCCCATTTTTGCGTCCGTCTGTCCGCATATATATATATATATATATATGTCTGTCCAGGGCCGGGCCTCCGCGGTTTTTCAACGAAATTGGCTGATTTTTTGCATGAAAGTCCGCCTAGGTGGTATCTCCAGGCCATTTTTTGGGCTTGGCGTAATTTTTCGATTTTCGTCCAAAACTCAAGTTTTTGATGTTTCAAACTACTAAAATTCATAAATCACTGGTTTTTCGACGAAATTGGCTGATTTTTTGCATGAGAGTCCGCCTTGGTGATGCCTTGGCACCATTATTAGGGCTTTGCGAAATTTTTTGATTTTTACCCAAAACTCAATTTTTTGATGTTTCAAAATACGAAAAATCATAAATCACTGGTTTTTCAATGAATTTTGTTGAATTTTGGCAGGTACGTCCGTCTAAGTAATATCTTGAAGCTGGCCAGACGAAATTTTGAAATATTTATTATTTATTGATTTATAGTCAAAAACCCAAAATCTTGATGTTTCAAAAATTTGAACATTCATAAGTCCATGGTTTTTCAATGAAATTAGCTGATTTTTGGTATGTACGTCCGTGAAAGTAATATCTTAAAGCTGGCAAAATGAATTTTTGAAATAATTAGTATTTCTTGATTTAAGAAGAAGCCAAAATCTTGATGTTTCAAAAATTGAAACATGTATAATTCACTGAAATCTGTTGAAGTTTGGCATGCATTTTCATCTAGGTGGTGTCTTGAGGTGAGGCCGCGCATCTTGGCAACCGCCGAGAATACCTTGTTTAATAGTTATTATTATGTTCGTTCTGACAAATGTCAGAAATCTATTTTACTGATGAAGGAGATAATACTTCGAAACGTTTAGAAATTTGTGACTATATCACTTCTGTGCTTACATTTTGGTTAGAGTATACATATTAATTCACAGCACTGGATAGAGGAAAAAATTATTAATTTTAAATTTTTAAAAAAATGGGTCAGAAGAGCAGTACTAACTTGTACTTGTCCAGGCTGACATGGTTGCCATCAATGTCGTCGGCGGAGAACTCGTAGATGGTCTTGGCATCCTTCCATGCTGCTGCACTGGCCATGCTCCCCTCTTGGCGCTGGTAAACGAAGCAGATGCTTAGCACCACACCACTGACCACCTGCCCAGTTGAAAGAAGACCTCCCCTCACAAGCACGCACAGCTGAGATAAGACACCTACTCAACTAAGCCATCTTCCATTACATCACCTGATGAGTTTATGCTAGTATATAGGGTGCTCAGTTTAGGATGATCAGGCGATCGAGTGAAGCAAAGAAAGGTGAACCAGAAGAAGTTGCTTGGCGGTGAGTCCGACTGAGTTGCTGAGGGCGCGAAGCATGTGCACTGAAAAGAGCTGTGGCCTCGTTCGCGCCTACAGTCAGAGGACAGGGAAGGCTTCAATACCTACCCTGCCGCCTGATGCAACTAGCCACGCCCATTGTTTGCTTTCCTCAAATATGTCAACAGTGACGTAGCAGAGCCAGTTTATGAGAATAACATAGCGAATATGGAACCATCGTCAAAGCAAATTTGAAGCTCTTTCATCCGATAAAGATCAATTGTTCCAAATTAAAAAACAAAGAAATATGAAAAACAATAAAATCTGATTTCATATTTGAGTATTGTCCATAAAAATCATGAATGACCGAATCGCCATCCGCCAATGAGGTATTTGGTTTGTTACGAAAATAAGTAAAAAGAGGCATTAATTTAACCACAAAAAATTAAATAAAATAATTTTCTAGACGCTCTGGGTCGCAGCCTCAGACAACCTCTTCTTCCCTCCATCTTCCTATTAGCTTTCCCCGTCCTGTACGATTAGCGCAGTCTACACTTCACACTCACATTCCGCTCCCTCCTGCATTTATCCAGCCCAGAGAAGCTCCAGCGTCTCCGCCATTGTCACAAACATCAAGAACCGATATGCGACCTGATGTTGTTTTCAGGTAGTTGAATCGGTTGTTATAAGAATTCAATATCATAAGTTTAAATTTCGATCAAAGAAAAGACAAGAATCTTTTCAAATTCCCTTAGATAGTACCTTTTTTCATTGCTCGAAGAAAAGGAATAATGTTCTTAGGTAGATGTTTGTGTGTGTAAGTTACAGGTAGATGTAAGTAGATGTAAGTGTGTGTTTGAAATGCGAGTTTTTTCAGCAGCAACACAAAAAAGCAAGATTACAGCCACTAGACCAAAGCGAAGCACATATATTTCCTCAAAAAATCACTATGCCTCACCAGACAAAAATTAGCACATGAATCACGAAAAGGCGCAGCAGAATTATTATTATATAGTGGGTTATAATAATAACCCAAAAAGTATCTCTTATCTTCTGTTTATTTGCAAGTGAAGTGGCCCTCATTTCAGCTTTAATTAATTTTACTTGCGACTTAAACTTGATGAAAATTTTTTATAGCATAAAAAGGTTTTTTACCTTAGATTGTGAATTTTGTACACAAAAAACAAAATTATTACCAGCCCAATGTAAACAGTGATTAATTAATGAGAAGATAGCACCTGACCAAATGACCAATCAAAATGTGAAAATATTTTTTAAAATAGGCATTTAAATATTTTTTTACTCACTCTGCTTACCTACTGCCATTTGCAGATTATTTC
This sequence comes from Ptycholaimellus sp. GST1_10, assembly GCA_030248095.1. NCBI lineage: Eukaryota > Metazoa > Nematoda > Chromadorea > Chromadorida > Chromadoridae > Ptycholaimellus > Ptycholaimellus sp. GST1_10. The sequence goes on along the minus strand of JASANA010001500.1, from coordinate 1,549 downwards.
TTTATTATTTATAAAAGATATTCTTTAGCCTGATTTGACATACATATAATATTTTGAAAAAAAGTTGACAAACATTTGAATCCTAATTTTTTTTAAAAATTATATTTCAACTAATGGGTTTACTCAAAATTGTGCAAGCTTTGGAAGCAGGTACACTTTACCAAATCAATATCGCCAAAAGATAGGGTGCTCTCTTATCATTACCATTTATCCATGTTTACATTGGACTGGCAATAATTTTTTCTTGTGTACAAAATTCCACAATCTAAGGTAAAAAACCTTTTTTGTGCTATAAAAAAGTTTCATCCACTTCAGTCGCAAGTAAAATTCAATTAAAGCCTGAAGTAAATTTCCCCCACTTCAATTGCAAATAAATAAAATATAAGAGATACACTTTTGGGTTATTATTACAACCCACGACATAATAATTTCAATCCACTTCATACAGGGGCAAGGCCCCTTATGCTTGGGTTGAAGATGACATTGATGATGAGCAGCTTGTTCACCGGGGCCTGGTGGAAGCCCATGAAGACCAGATAAAGAAGCAATCGGCAAACTCAGCATTCGTAATCTACATTCCAAATTACCAAAAAGTTTCTGAGACCAAAAACCTTTAGATTGCCTCAAGACAAAGTTGATGATGAGCTGTTTGTTCACCATGGACCGGTGGAAGCCCACTGAATACCAGGTGGGAGCAAAAGAACACAAGAAATATAATTACGGTTGACTTTAGAACCCCCCCCCCGAAGATATACACACCCCCCCCGAAGAATAACACCCCCCCCGAATGATACACCCCCCCCCCGAAGGGTATATTGAAAATTTTTTTATTGCCTTAACATACTTCTCTGTACATATCTCGAAATTTAAACTAACGGAATTTTTATATAAACAACTATATACCTACTTTTTACTAGTTAGTCTGCCTACTACCAGGAGTAGTACTAGGATACTGTTTACGGCAACCCCTTAGGCTTAGTCAAAATGCGCGTATACTGTGGCAGTACCACCCATAGTTGCTTAGGAGCCATGGTCCATACTGTGGCAGTACCTACTAGTTGCTTAGGAGCCATGGTCCATACTGTGGCAGTACCTACTAGTTGCTTAGGAGTAAAAAGTAGGTAATTTAATCATCTACATGAAAATTCCGTGAGTTTAAATTTCGAGATATGTACATAGAAGTATGTTAGGCAATAAAAAAATTTTCAATATAGTACCCTTCGGGGGGGGTGTATATCATCGGGGGGGGGTGTGTTATTCTTCGGGGGGGGGGGTGTATATCTTCGGGGGGGGTGTTATTCTTCGGGGGGGGGGGGGGTTCTAGGAGTCAGCCTAATCTACATCCAAAATTACCAATATGCTATTGTTGCTGAGACTAAAAATCCTTTAGAGTGGCTTGAGATGAAGTTGGTGATGACCTGCTTGTTCACCACGGCCTGGTGCAAGCCCATGGAGACAAAGTGGAAGCAAATGGGTGCCAGAATCGTAATATAGGTCCATAAGTACCTATATGTTGCCCTTTTAAGGCCAAAAAACCCCATAAAATGCC
>JASANA010001499.1:0-30533 GCA_030248095.1 Ptycholaimellus sp. GST1_10 | reverse complement strand
TGCCTGCTGTTTTGCAGCTGTTGCACGACCAGAAATGATTTCTCACGACTGGAAGTGCGGCTTGTAAGAAGATTTCCAAGGAATTAATCCAAGATTTCTTCATAGAAAGCGTTATAAGAGATGGGTTTTGAGGCCCAAACACTCATAATGCTAGTCTTCCTGATGGGTTTTTCAGGCCCAACGAGATGACATAAGGGACAGATCCACAAAGGATCATGGGTTTTGCCAATTAATTATAGACCCTTGGCAGGCTGGCTCATCAGTATAAACCTGCCAATTGGCGTGCCAACTGAATGGTTTTTCAGAGGCATCTTATGATTGCGCGTGGAGATTGATGTTTATCAGACTATTCCAGATAGTTTGTGTACATCCCTCCATGTTGGTAGCCAAGTGGGGATAGGAGCTTGCAAGTTTCCTTAGCGAAGCTCTGATCTCCCTCCTTGTATAGCCTCGCTCAAGGAACGTGGAGCATAAAAGCTCCACGTCCAAGACGAAGTCAGTCCAGGTGTTGGTTGCTCTTGCAATCCTGATTACCTGACTGAAAAGGACGTTAGGCCCTATTCTGCTGTCCTGGTTACTATCCTTGAACGGCAGTGCTAGCACCTTGAAATTGAAATCTCTCCGTTTGTCGTAGAGTTTTCTCCTTCGCCCTCCGGCCTCGATGTCCAGGTCCAGGAAGTGCATCCATCCTTCCTTGTCATCCTCAAAGGATAACGGAAGAGAGTCGGGATAGATATCTCTGTATCTATCCTGGAGCACATCTGTCCCCACTGCAAGGATGTCATCAACATACCTTCGGCAGAACATGAGGGTCTTTGCTGCCTCGAAATTCTCTCTCTGCACACAGAAATCGAATTCCATTTTTGATAGGACTAAGTCTGCAATCACTGGACTGCAGCTTGATCCCATGCTAACTCCCTTGATCTGACGAAAACAGATTCCTGCGAATTTGACGTAGGAATTGTCTGTCAGCTCAGAGGTGAGCATTTTTAGGTCAGAGATGTCCAGTGAATGGGCAGCTCTTTTTGCTTCATTATGCAAATACCCTCTAAGCGAGACGTATTTGTAGCGGCGGAAGAGGATGTCGTAGATTTTGAACAGTTTCCTCTTAATCAGCTCATGTTCCAATGCAGTGAACAGAGTGCTGAAATCGGCCGTGGACAGACGACCAGTTCGCCTTTTGCCCATTGTGTCGAGCATATGGCTAATCTGAATTGAGCTATTAATGCTCCAGTTCAGATTTAGACCCTTCTGGTCGCCCACGTTAGAGCAGTACCACGACCAGTGAGTCTTCAAGCACCCCAAAATTTTCGTCATGTCAACGCATAGTTGGCGTGTCGAACTCCTCTTGGCCCCGGCAATAAACCGGGATTTAGGAGGGTTTTTGTGGTACTTGGGGCTGTGCCAGATACTAGGTATCGTGGCATCGTCTAACATGTCCTTCCCGGTGTACTTCCGGAGAAGTGACATGTGGCTCTCTACTAATCTATCCTCTGTCCATAGGGATGGAGTGTAGGTCTCATTGCCTTCCACTTTCCATTCACCATTGGCGTTGGATATACCCATTTCCTCGCACAGTCGCAACAGGTAGCCTTTTTTGCACAAGAGTGCAAAATTGGTTGCTGCCTTGTCAACTGGAGTGATGACGTAGTCATGGTGTAGCTTTTTCGCATCTTCAACCGCCTTTCGATGGTCTGAAGAGAGTGTCGAATAAGCTTTCCATTTCTTTGAGCTCCTCGTGAACCTGTCTCGCATGGAGTTTATGGCTTCCGCCGCCCTTTCTTTAAGGGTTCCAATTGTTTCGAGGTTTGCCCATCCCTTTTGTTGGAGAATTTTGAAAAATTCGTCCAAAGAAGAGACACATGACTCTAGGGATGTGTCAAATCCCGCAGTCATGTGGGGCCGGAACTTTGTACCTTTCTCCAGTACCAATCGAACGTTGGTACTAAGCCAAGCAAAATTTCCAGTGTTTACGTGGTTTTTGACCTTCGTAAACTCTGGTTTTGTCGCGCACCCACAATCCGTAGAGACGATCATTTTCATCTCTTCGAATGTTAGGTTTTTGAGGAACTTGCTGTAATTCAGCAAATAGCTCCCCAGAGGTTTTGTAGGGATGGTCACAAAACTGATCTGTTTTGTGTCCAATCCTAAGCCCTTCTTTATTTTTCGAAGGACCCTAGAGGGATTTGCTATTTCCGAATATTGATTCTCATAGGAGAATCTTATTCGTACTTTAGCAGGAGCATTTTTTGCTTTAGTTGGCAGTGAAAAACGTGCCAAAAAAAAGCTTGCCACCAGTTGATAGGCTTTGAAGCCAAATCGATCTGAGTGGGTTTTTAAATGCTTAGCCAGGTTGCGTAGAGTCTCTTTCTTTTTATTTTTAAGAAAGTCCTCCACTGCTCCTAGGTTGAATTTATTCTCGCGAATGAAATTCGAATAGGAGTTTAGCGAATCTTGGTCATGTAAATGACCAGATTTGCCGTGACCTCTTTTTGAGCTCACCCATCTGTTGATGGGATTTTTTAGTGGTACTTGGAACCACGGTGGCTTTCGCCTGTCAAAGGGATCAGTATCTCTACCGATACTTCCATACCCTTTGCAATTCGTGTTCAGTCCCCAGGGATGAACCAAATTGAGGGCCAGTGTGAAATCGGATTCGATCTCATCCAGCTCCTTTTTGCTTTCGCACGTTGCTAGGATTTGGACGGAAGGTGTAATAACTCTTCCATGTCCTGTCCTTAGGTGAGCATAGAGCAAACTATTCTGAGATGAACTCTGAATGTTGTTCTGATGCTCACTTATTCTGTCAGACAGTCTTCTTGAAGTCTGTCCAACATAACGCATTCCACATCCAGGCTCAGTGCATGACAGGAGGTAGACTACGTTCCTTGTCTTGCAACTGGCCCCGGGTGATACGGTTGTCGCCAATTTCTTGTATCGACTTCCGTTCACAAGGATCGTACCAGTCCTTGGTCCCCACAGCCTGCAAATCTTGCAGTTGCCGCATGGGTTAGCTGTTTGAGCTGCTTGTACGAGGGGTTCTATGTCCTCCTCTTCCAGCAGCTCTCCCGTACGCCCATAGAGGGCTAGAGACTTGGCCTCTGACGGCCTGCTCCCCCTCTCTCTCCCCTCATTGCCATCCAGCCCTTGGAAGACAGTGAGATCGGTGGGACGCTGAGATGGTTCTTCACCAACATCAGCTAAAGGAGGCCTGCGTTGCGAAGTCTGATGAAGAGGTTAGGCTCTTCGCTCGTCTTCTCTGCTGAGTCCCTCCCCCATGAGGAGTGGAAAGAAGGCTGGGAACCGGAAGCAAATTCGGAGGCGGGCGTCGGGTCTGGAGATGAGGAGACTGATGGCGAGCAGGGAGTCTGCTGTGCTGTCCTTGAAGGCCTTCTGGAAGTGAGCATCCTGGCAGCCGGTGAGCCAAAGGAGGCCTGCGTTGCGAAGTCTGACGAAGAGGTTAGGCTCTTCGCTCGTCTTCTCTGCTGAGTCCCTCCCCCATGAGGAGTGGAAAGAAGGCTGGGAACCGGAAGCGAATTCGGAGGCGGGCGTCGGGTCTGGAGATGAGGAGACTGATGGCGAGTAGGGAGTCTGCTGTGCTGTCCTTGAAGGCCTTCTGGAAGTGAGCATCCTGGCAGCCGGTGAGCCAAAGGAGGCCTGCGTTGCGAAGTCTGACGAAGAGGTTAGGCTCTTCGCTCGTCTTCTCTGCTGAGTCCCCCATGAGGAGTGGAAAGAAGGCTGGGAACCGGAAGCGAATTCGGAGGCGGGCGTCGGGTCTGGAGATGAGGAGACTGATGGCGAGCAGGGAGTCTGCCGTGCTGTCCTTGAAGGCCTTCTGGAAGTGAGCATCCTGGCAGCCGGTGAGCCAAAGGAGGCCTGCGTTGCGAAGTCTGACGAAGAGGTTAGGCTCTTCGCTCGTCTTCTCTGCTGAGTCCCCGCCAGAGCCACTGAGGAAGGCTCGGAAAACGTCCCACAGCCACTTCTCCATCGACTGCTCCTCTTCTTCCTTACCGGTCTAAACCCATTTTTACTCTGCCCCCATCGCATATTGAGATGAAGAGGCGGAATACGGAGGATAGTATGGGAGAATGCAGAGCGGCCCAGTTCAAGTTCAACTGCTTGCCATCTCCCCGCTTTTTTAGCCGGTCAATCATCGCCTTCTCTTCGCTTTCTAGCATCATCTGGAAATCATTCTATCCATAGCTCTACAAGCAAGCCTCTAGTGAACACCTGCTTGAGATGGAGGTCGGATCGAAGGACGTTGCCAAGGCAGTCAAACTTGAGACAGATGGCGGTAGCGAGTTGGGGAATAGGAATGTAGAAACTTTCCTCCCGTCTCGCATCCATTGACTCTTCCCAGCTCTTCTTTCCCGATGGCTTTGGCGGCTGCATTTTCATCATTCTTTATCATTGCAATGTTTGGCTATGTTCACATCTTTCCTAGGACCTTGCAAAATACGTTTTGCGCATAATGCTTTTCACTAAAAGCTTGGAATCATCGAATCAACTTCGAATCCCTGGAACTAAGAATTAGCCAAGGCCTAAGTTCTGTCCTTAGCAATTTTGGAGCATGAACCTTTCCATTGTAGAAGAGGAGGTTGAGGAATAAGAAGATATCGCCGCCTTTGTCCACGTTTTGGGACTTGAGATTGGTGGAGAAATTGATGGGGAGCTGGAGCCTCCGTATTCCGTTGCCCGCCGAGCAGGACAGGAGTGGGTAGTAGAGGGCCTCGGGCGCCGGAGCTTCCATTTCGTGTCGGCAGTTACTGGGAGAGGTTCGCAGCCTTTTCGTTACTCCCTACACCCCAATTTCACTTTTCTATGCGTGCAAAATATTAACTCTAAAATAAAGCTAACCAGCTCGACTTCCGCCGTGTATTTGACGTTGTTGGTACTGTTGAGATACTCGCTCTTAAGAATGGCTCGAGCCCTGGATATGCAAAATTAGATTTTCGATGGACAAAATTAGATTTTCCATGGATTAAGTAATAAATTGACTGTTTAAATTAGGTCGAAATGGTTTGAATTCGAAAAAATATGTTGTTCTCGATTTTTTTCAAAAAATATTAAATTAGACCGTAAAAAGGATCCAAATTTTATTTAGTTGGATGAAATTTCATGCCAGTGGCTTTGCTTAACCTAATAACTTTCACGTTCAAAAGCCATTTTTTGGCTTTTTTATGTATGGGCATTTTTAAATTTCGCGGAACTTTAAAATATTAGTGATACAGCAAGATTATCTATCTAAATGGCGTGCACACCGGTTATCTAGGATGGTGGACTTTTGGATGCCGATGAAAGAGCATGGCGTCATTTCCTTCATCAGCGCCTCCCATCTCAACCAATTGCTCACTGCTCTCCGCTCGGCTGAAAGAGGCTTCAACCGTTCGACATAGCTCCACGTCGTGGCATCTTTCCGCGGCCAAGTATCTGCCTTCCCGTAGAGGAGGAACTGGGCGTGACCCTCCAATATGAGACGCAGCTCCACCCAAATCTCAGCCTCGCCCCAGAGTCGGCGGCCTCCCAGAAGCCTGGAGCAAAAACGCTGGCTTAGTCTTCAACACTAGCCTCACTCAGGCCACTCACTCACCGGATGCGTCCTCGAAGGCTGGCTGATTTCTTGGCTGCCTGTGTATGCAGCGCTGAGCTGTGGAAAGAAAGGACTGATGGGAGGGGAACCTTTGCTGGACCTTCGCCATCCTCCTCCTCGTCCAGCTCCTCAGCTGGCTCCCTGCTTCCCGATTCCCCGCCAACGCTGCCAGCCAGTTCTGGCTCGCTCCCTTTCTTCCGCGTCTGCAAACGAAAGGCTGGGCCAGAAATTTGGCGCATGCGAATGAGAACCTTGGTACTGTTCACTCCCCGTACTTTACTCACCGGCGGCAGTTGTTCTTCTAACAGCAGCAGACTTCAAATGGCCGATTTCATCGCAACCCCAAGGTTAGAAAAGACACTAGAGCCCACCGTTCCATATCCTCCGGCAGGAAGACTGAGGCTGGTAGAGCTTGAATTCTACAATCAAATTCCTCACATTCAAGGCCAAGCTGGGTAAGATAGAGGACTCCAGGTCGATGTCGTCCAGATCTTTGAGGAAGGCGGCCTGGAAGCAGGTGCAGGAGACCTCTTGATCTGCTTTCTTCTTCGCCTTCCGCTTCCCGCTCTCTTTGACTTGGCAGGTGCAGGTTGGCGGGGGCGGGTGAAGGCGGATGTAGAGATGGCGGTGGATGGCGTTGAGGTTGACGGAGGAGGCTGTGGCCTTCTTGGAGGAAGCTGTGGAGAGGACGGAATGCGCCAGCCCTTGCCTACGCTCCCACTCCTCCAGCTTCTTCATCACTGCTTCCTTCTTCGCCGCCTGCTTTTCCATTTCCTCCTCAATTCATCATTCTTCCTTCCACTACCCACATTCACACATTCACCTAGGTCGGCTCACCTCTCGGATGAGCTCCTGGATATCTCTCAAGGCAGCCTCGGTATCCTCATTCATTGCCAGTTACTCTGCTAAAGAGAGTGAGTCCGCCTTACGTATAGGCAGGCAAAGCGCGCGTAAACACTCCACTCCCCTAAACATCTGGCGCTGCGCAAAGCCGACCATGACTCATGCGGAATGGAATTACAAACGAACTTTACACCCTTTTTATCTTAATAAGAATATCTCAGAAATAGGACGAGGCATGGCTGAACAAAAGCTAAAATGATTCTTCAATGTTAGGAAGCTAGCCAACAATGCTTCTTATTTCTGAATAGATTTGAATGAAAATGAATGAATGACTTCGACCATAGCGATTGCCACAATAATTTAGTAAAATTATGAATTGAATGTTAGGCATAATCATCAAAATGCTAGTGGCGTCTAAGGTTGCGCGTGCGAATGCATAGTGTTCATTGGACAGATGGCTGAAATATGAATGATTCGGCATGCGTAAACGTGCTTTCAGTCAACCTGATTTGTCAGCATTTGTGATTTTTTGAAAGTATTGTAACTTTGTAAGCACATTGTAAAACTTGCTTGCGTCATTTTTTGTCGAGCGATTCCGTGCTTATAAAATGTATTTTCCCAAATCAGAAATCAAAAGAAGCTCACAAATTCGAAAATAAAGATTTATCAACGAAATGAACATTTTACCATTTCATGTCCACATTCTGAACTGGCGACTTTTTTAATCTCGCTTTGAAAAAAGTTTTTTAGCGAACTCTTGCAAATTTTCCTGCTTAATGGGCCCATTACTGACAAAAAAAGAATTATATAACGAATAAAGCGTAGATTTTTTCGCCTGTGAATAAAAACAGGAAGCGCGAATGTGGGATGCAGCGTCCATGGGAGTGTCTGGCAGTCGGTAATGCTGCGACCAGAACTGGTCCTAGTGCAGTAGCACCTCAGCCTCGGCCGCCATTCACCACATCCGCTCCCATTCAAACCACATTCAACACATTTTACTCGAAAACGAGAAAATGTGAGCACCCAAATTCAGTTCGTCTGCCGTCCATGTGATAGACAGACCCCCAGCCTGCGCACTTCTGAAATCACTTGAGCCTCTTCTTTTCAACTATTCGTGGATAAAGTAGCGCGTAAGAGTTGTCTGTGACGCAAACCCCTTGGCAACTTCGCCAAATGCACATTCTTTAGCTGCATACACAATTGGGCAGCCCGTCTTTCCGATCCAGGTGTACATTTGAAGCTCTTTGTCCTTTTACTTCTGAACCACCAGGCCTCGTCCAGACAGCCAATCCTAATCTCGCCCTGCGGTGGTTCACCTTATGGTCAAAATACCGTTTTAACATTTTGTGCGTTCGGAAATGCAGGAATTCACAAAGAATTCGAAAATTCAGACAAAATAATGCTGGACCAATTAATAAAATTTTTGCCGTATTGAAAAGAGCAACATCGAATTGTGGGGGGTACTCGCGAAAATTAGATAATGGCTTTGTTTGCTTTGAAAAATTGCAAACAAAAGTGCTGCACGAACTCCTTCCCTTCCCTTCTTCCCTTCCCTTTTTAGCATTAGATTCGCAGCTGTTTGTTTGACTCAGTACAATAAACACAAATCAAATGAATTTTGACGCTAGAAAAGCAATATTTAGGAAAAAAAGAATTGCGCTTACTGCAATAAAAAGAATTTCGCTTACTGCAAAGAAATAAGAATTTGCCTTACGTAACAAATGAAAAATGTTTCAAAGAAGGAGCTAAAAAGAAGAAGAATTAATTGATCATCCAGAGCGCTTTTGCTTCTTCTTGCGCTGATTTCGGTGCTGGCGCATTCGCTGACGCTGCAACATTTGTTCTCAGTTAGCCATAGAAGAGGAAAACATGGGCAACAACCCGACGCAGACGGCGGAGGAGCTCCAGCACAGTGAGGAAGTTGACGGCCCCCCGGCTGAGGCGATTACGTAGCCAGACCTCCTTGCCGGCCCCGTTACGCACCTCAGAGCCTCAAGGTGTCCTGAGTTGGCCTGCTGACGAAGGAGGCACCTTGCGGAAGGTGGGCGTCTTGGGCTTGGCGGGCTTGGCGGGCGGCGGGCCGACACCCAGCTGGAACATCTGTCGTGGCAGCTTTGCTCCCGAGCTCTGAAACCAAGCATGGCCTGTAGATTGGAAGAAGCAGAAGAGTAAGGGGAATGAGGGAACGTGTAGGGAGGAGAAGCTGAGGTGTGGGAAGGGCGGTGTGGACGGCTGGTGGATGCGGAGCAGGGACTGGCTGGAGATGTTGAAGCGGCCAACTCCGGGCGGCAGCTGTCGCAGGTGCGCTGAGACAGGGAGGGGCCAGCTTTTTCAGCCACCAGTTATGAGCAATAGAAAAAGCAAAGAACGCCGTCCGCTCTGTTGGCTGAGGCCAGAGAATGTGGAGCCAGTGGATCGGACGCCGAAGGAAGGGGAGTTCTGGTATGGGCCGCTTGCACTGCTGCTTCGCTGGAAGCAAGACAAAGCCAATTTCGGCCAAATGAGACCGCTAATGAAAAGAATACGCTGAGGGTGTAGGTGGAGCCGGTGCGTCGCTGAAATGAACAAGCATTAAAATGAAACAAAAACAGGCCAGCGGAAAACCTGGATGGTGAAAGTTCCCGAGCCGCTGCCCTGTGGGATAAAGTAAATGGGAGTTGAAAAAGTGAAAAAGTGGAGAAGAGAATACGGAAGGGTTGATTGAGCTGAGCGGGGCGCCGAGGTTGGAGGTGGACCAGGAGTAGGAGGAGTGGAGCGGGGTGCTGAAGCCAAGGGCTGCACCAAGCGGTGTCTTTGCCACCTCTGCCAGCGCTGGTCCAAGCTCAAAAAGCTCTTTTTTTATTCTATCTGCATCTGGGGAATGTTTGACCAACTTTTCCATTGATCCCCCCCCCCTTAGCCTATAGACCTGAGAGAAGAGACCTCTGCTGTGGAGATGGAGGAAGGGGGGTTGAGGGCGGAGATGCGGCGGTGCTTTTGGAATGGGCCCAGGCAGGTGCTGCCATCTACGCTGCTGCTTTTGCACACACCCCCTCCGCTCGTGGAGGCTGCCTTCATCCCGCTATGATTCTGCAATGCTCCTCCCCAGTCCAACTCCTGAAAGCAAGGGAAGCAGAAATGAACCAAGTCGGAGGGGCTGTCAATGCGCTTGTAGGCGACAAAGACAGGGTCAGTGAGAAGGTCGCCATCCTGCTTCAGGCCTCGCAGCACCCGCGGCCCGTCCATCAGCGTCCACGTCTGCTCTGCGCTGGCATCCAGAGGCCCTTCCGCGATGGCATAGTAGTGGGGGCAGGTTCCGTCCACAAAGACCTTCAGGCCACTCTCATGGGCAGGCAAGAAAAGGCTGGAGAAGAAATGAAACGATGTAGGCAATGGGGCGGTAGAGGATGCGCAAACGCTTCCCCCGTCCCTGCCTGTTGAAGTGAGGCGTGGCATCGAACGGTGCACTGCTCAGCTCCAAGGACAATGAGGCCTTCCTTCCGCTGCTATCCCGCCTGCATCTCATTGGCATTCACTTCAGATTCATGACTGATTGATTGCTGAACAGGTCAATGTTCTGGAAAATGAGCTTGGGGCAGTTGGCGAGGTGCTTGGAGTGAGTGGAGGAGGCGGAGTTGGGCGGGCAGCCGGAGTGCTGCAGATCTTCCGGCCCTGTTAGCCCCGCATCGAAGAGCTCCTGCCAATCCTTTTCTTTCACACAAGTTGGCAAGAGGCCTGGCTAACGGTGGGCGTCCAATAGCCGTTGGTGGGTGGCTGGGGACTGATGGACATGGCGTCCCACTCCTGGTGCACAAGGAAACGGCCGCCACAGGCTTGGCAGTCCTGCTTCACTACTGCCTCCATCTGAGGGGAAATTGAGAGCATGAAAGAGTATGATAGGAAGCAAATAAAGACGAGCCAGAAAAGGACGACGCATGGAGTTTTGGTGGAGGCAGTCCCCAAGGGCGCCCAGGGTGAAGAGGGTAGCCTCGGCGGCGTCCGCGGTCTGGCCTACCGGGAAAGGCTGGGACTGGCCTCGGTTGCAGAGGTCCCGCAGTTTCTCCTCACAATTCAAGCTTTCCTGCCCAACAGAAGAGAGCAAACAGTGGAAACCATGAGGAGGGATGGTGAGACGGAGATGCCGTTTGCCTCCCTAAGGGCCTGCACGGAGCTGCTGAGCGCTTGGACAAGCTCGTCACGTCGGTAGTCCTTGCTCCTCAATTGGACGATTGTCAACGAGAAAGGAATGGATGTATAAATATGAAAACGGAGTGGATTTGTAGGCCTGGGTGAGCTGCTGGGGCTTGAGGTCGTCGGGCAGGGAGAAGGCAAGGAAAGAAAGCGTCGTGCCAGCCCAGCACCGCTTCCCGTCCGAGTTCTCTGTGCCGCCCCAGCCCACCAGCTCGCACTCGCTGCCCACCTTTTGCTTTTTCCCCACTTGTCAGTAAGAACTCGTTGGCCAGAGAGAAGCCAATGAATGACAGCGTCGTGCCAGCCCAGCACCGCTTCCCGTCCGAGTTCTCTGTGCCGCCCCAGCCCACCAGCTCGCACTCGCTGCCCACCTTTTGCTTTTTCCCCACTTGTCAGTAAGAACTCGTTGGCCAGAGAGAAGCCAATGAATGACAGCGTCGTGCCAGCCCAGCACCGCTTCCCGTCCGAGTTCTCTGTGCCGCCCCAGCCCACCAGCTCGCACTCGCTGCCCACCTTTTGCTTTTTCCCCACTTGTCAGTAAGAACTCGTTGGCCAGAGAGAAGCCAATGAATGACAGCGTCGTGCCAGCCCAGCACCGCTTCCCGTCCGAGTTCTCTGTGCCGCCCCAGCCCACCAGCTCGCACTCGCTGCCCACCTTTTGCTTTTTCCCCACTTGTCAGTAAGAACTCGTTGGCCAGAGAGAAGCCAATGAATGACAGCGTCGTGCCAGCCCAGCACCGCTTCCCGTCCGAGTTCTCTGTGCCGCCCCAGCCCACCAGCTCGCACTCGCTGCCCACCTTTTTGTTATTTTTCTTTAATTGTCAGATAAAAAAATCTAGGAATCAAGATTGAGACAGCCAAATTTCGGCTGAATTGTAGGAGCTCGTTCTTGCGGGCGGAGATGAGGCTCGGCAGGATCTGGAGCATTTGTGCCTGCTCTCCAGCACTTCGCTGAATCCCACCTCAAACGGAAACTCTTTATCTTTCAATGTTTTAACCTAAAACCTAAATTTAGCAAAATTATGGTTATGATTTTAATAAAGTTTAAAAAGTTAAAAAGTAACTTAGCTCATGTCAAATATATTTTAACAAAAGCGTCAGAAATCAAACGGCAAATAATAAAAACTGTTAGGATGGAACAAAGCTGCAACATTTGAAATTGATGAAGTTTTTTATGGACATGGTCTCAAATGGATGGACTGGTGCAAAATGAACATGGATGAAATATGGCTACAAAAGGCTCAACAGCTCAACTGGCTCCCACGGCTCGACATTGCGGCACAGCATGAACATCAGCTATCAGTTTCTACCTGGCTGGATTATCTAATTTGTCAAATTTGTGGAATGCGTCGAGGACAATGGCTGCATACCATCAAGATTTGTTTCAGCAATAACATCAACGATGCAGGATAGTTGTAAATGAATAGCCACCGACTTCCCCTTGACAGGATTCATCCAGCAAATTTAGAGCTAAAGAAGCAAAAGCCTTAATATTTGCTGATGTTTCATTAAGGAAAAAGCTGGGAAAGCAGGGCAAATTTCAAAAATGGTTTCATTAAATTAACATAAATTTAGCTAAACAGATTAAACTGATGAATTTTAGGAAAGCAGTAAACACGATGGTGGCTGTATGATGCAGGACTGGCGTTTAATGGCATCAACAGGAGCAACTGGATAAGAGTCACGAAATGGCGGCAACCAACGGGACTGGACTACGCCCTAGCCGGATCAATACACAAGGTTAGCCATTCTTTAAAAAACATTCTTAGGTAGGATTAGGGTTTTTAGTAGTGTTTAAGCACAAAATAAGTTTAGGTTTAAGTGATTTTTGATTAAGCTTAGGGCTCTGTTTTGATATCCCACGTCTATCTTTTTTAGGGAATTTAGGGACTTTAGGGACCTTTTTTAACATATTAAGCAGCCGGGGGAACCACTGGCTTTTTAGTGCGGTCTTAGTGGGGTCTGAAAGCACTTCGGTGTTAGTAGGGCCGTGCTTCGATACCCCACGTCTATCTTTTTTAGGGAATTTAGGGACTTTAGGGACCTTTTTTAACATATTAAGCAGCCGGGGGAACCACTGGCTTTTTAGTGCGGTCTTAGTGGGGTCTGAAAGCACTTCAGTGTTAGTAGGGCCGTGCTTCGATACCCCACATCTATCTTTTTTAGGGAATTTAGGGACTTTAGGGACCTTTTTTAACATATTAAGCAGCCGGGGGAACCACTGGCTTTTTAGTGCGGTCTTGGTGGGGTCTGAAAGCACTTTGGTGTTAGTAGGGCCGTGCTTCGATACCCCACATCTATCTTTTTTAGGGAATTTAGGGACTTTAGGGACCTTTTTTAACATATTAAGCAGCCGGGGGAACCACTGGCTTTTTAGTGCGGTCTTAGTGGGGTCTGAAAGCACTTCGGTGTTAGTAGGGCCGTGCTTCGATACCCCACATCTATCTTTTTTAGGGAATTTAGGGACTTTAGGGACCTTTTTTAACATATTAAGCAGCTGGGGGAACCACTGGCTTTTTAGTGCGGTCTTAGTGGGGTCTGAAAGCACTTCGGTGTTAGTAGGGCCGTGCTTCGATACCCCACATCTATCTTTTTTAGGGAATTTAGGGACTTTAGGGACCTTTTTTAACATATTAAGCAGCCGGGGGAACCACTGGCTTTTTAGTGCGGTCTTGGTGGGGTCTGAAAGCACTTTGGTGTTAGTAGGGCCGTGCTTCGATACCCCACATCTATCTTTTTTAGGGAATTTAGGGACTTTAGGGACCTTTTTTAACATATTAAGCAGCTGGGGGAACCACTGGCTTTTTAGTGCGGTCTTAGTGGGGTCTGAAAGCACTTCAGTGTTAGTAGGGCCGTGCTTCGATACCCCACATCTATCTTTTTTAGGGAATTTAGGGACTTTAGGGACCTTTTTTAACATATTAAGCAGCCGGGGGAACCACTGGCTTTTTAGTGCGGTCTTAGTGGGGTCTGAAAGCACTTCGGTGTTAGTAGGGCCGTGTTCGATACCCCACATCTATCTTTTTTAGGGAATTTAGGGACTTTAGGGACCTTTTTTAACATATTAAGCAGCCGGGGGAACCACTGGCTTTTTAGTGCAGTCTTAGTGGGGTCTGAAAGCACTTCGGTGTTAGTAGGGCCGTGCTTCGATACCCCACATCTATCTTTTTTAGGGAATTTAGGGACTTTAGGGACCTTTTTTAACATATTAAGCAGCCGGGGGAACCACTGGCTTTTTAGTGCGGTCTTAGTGGGGTCTGAAAGCACTTCGGTGTTAGTAGGGCCGTGCTTCGATACCCCACATCTATCTTTTTTAGGGAATTTAGGGACTTTAGGGACCTTTTTTAACATATTAAGCAGCCGGGGGAACCACTGGCTTTTTAGTGCGGTCTTAGTGGGGTCTGAAAGCACTTCGGTGTTAGTAGGGCCGTGCTTCGATACCCCACATCTATCTTTTTTAGGGAATTTAGGGACTTTAGGGACCTTTTTTAACATATTAAGCAGCCGGGGGAACCACTGGCTTTTTAGTGCGGTCTTAGTGGGGTCTGAAAGCACTTCGGTGTTAGTAGGGCCGTGCTTCGATACCCCACATCTATCTTTTTTAGGGAATTTAGGGACTTTAGGGACCTTTTTTAACATATTAAGCAGCCGGGGGAACCACTGGCTTTTTAGTGCGGTCTTAGTGGGGTCTGAAAGCACTTCGGTGTTAGTAGGGCCGTGCTTCGATACCCCACATCTATCTTTTTTAGGGAATTTAGGGACTTTAGGGACCTTTTTTAACATATTAAGCAGCCGGGGGAACCACTGGCTTTTTAGTGCGGTCTTAGTGGGGTCTGAAAGCACTTCGGTGTTAGTAGGGCCGTGCTTCGATACCCCACATCTATCTTTTTTAGGGAATTTAGGGACTTTAGGGACCTTTTTTAACATATTAAGCAGCCGGGGGAACCACTGGCTTTTTAGTGCGGTCTTAGTGGGGTCTGAAAGCACTTCGGTGTTAGTAGGGCCGTGCTTCGATACCCCACATCTATCTTTTTTAGGGAATTTAGGGACTTTAGGGACCTTTTTTAACATATTAAGCAGCCGGGGGAACCACTGGCTTTTTAGTGCGGTCTTAGTGGGGTCTGAAAGCACTTCGGTGTTAGTAGGGCCGTGCTTCGATACCCCACATCTATCTTTTTTAGGGAATTTAGGGACTTTAGGGACCTTTTTTAACATATTAAGCAGCCGGGGGAACCACTGGCTTTTTAGTGCGGTCTTAGTGGGGTCTGAAAGCACTTCGGTGTTAGTAGGGCCGTGTTCGATACCCCACATCTATCTTTTTTAGGGAATTTAGGGACTTTAGGGACCTTTTTTAACATATTAAGCAGCCGGGGGAACCACTGGCTTTTTAGTGCAGTCTTAGTGGGGTCTGAAAGCACTTCGGTGTTAGTAGGGCCGTGCTTCGATACCCCACATCTATCTTTTTTAGGGAATTTAGGGACTTTAGGGACCTTTTTTAACATATTAAGCAGCCGGGGGAACCACTGGCTTTTTAGTGCGGTCTTAGTGGGGTCTGAAAGCACTTCGGTGTTAGTAGGGCCGTGCTTCGATACCCCACATCTATCTTTTTTAGGGAATTTAGGGACTTTAGGGACCTTTTTTAACATATTAAGCAGCCGGGGGAACCACTGGCTTTTTAGTGCGGTCTTAGTGGGGTCTGAAAGCACTTCGGTGTTAGTAGGGCCGTGCTTCGATACCCCACATCTATCTTTTTTAGGGAATTTAGGGACTTTAGGGACCTTTTTTAACATATTAAGCAGCCGGGGGAACCACTGGCTTTTTAGTGCGGTCTTAGTGGGGTCTGAAAGCACTTCGGTGTTAGTAGGGCCGTGCTTCGATACCCCACATCTATCTTTTTTAGGGAATTTAGGGACTTTAGGGACCTTTTTTAACATATTAAGCAGCCGGGGGAACCACTGGCTTTTTAGTGCGGTCTTAGTGGGGTCTGAAAGCACTTCGGTGTTAGTAGGGCCGTGCTTCGATACCCCACGTCTATCTTTTTTAGGGAATTTAGGGACTTTAGGGACCTTTTTTAACATATTAAGCAGCCGGGGGAACCACTGGCTTTTTAGTGCGGTCTTAGTGGGGTCTGAAAGCACTTCGGTGTTAGTAGGGCCGTGCTTCGATACCCCACGTCTATCTTTTTTAGGGAATTTAGGGACTTTAGGGACCTTTTTTAACATATTAAGCAGCCGGGGGAACCACTGGCTTTTTAGTGCGGTCTTAGTGGGGTCTGAAAGCACTTCGGTGTTAGTAGGGCCGTGCTTCGATACCCCACGTCTATTTTTTTTAGGGAATTTAGGGACTTTAGGGACCTTTTTTAACATATTAAGCAGCCGGGGGAACCACTGGCTTTTTAGTGCGGTCTTAGTGGGGTCTGAAAGCACTTCGGTGTTAGTAGGGCTGTGCTTCGATACCCCACGTCTATCTTTTTTAGGGAATTTAGGGACTTTAGGGACCTTTTTTAACATATTAAGCAGCCGGGGGAACCACTGGCTTTTTAGTGCGGTCTTAGTGGGGTCTGAAAGCACTTCGGTGTTAGTAGGGCCGTGCTTCGATACCCCACGTCTATCTTTTTTAGGGAATTTAGGGACTTTAGGTATCTTTTTAAAGTTTTTTTAGCTGTAGTTTGGATTTGATTTTATGAATTTTGATGGATTTGAGGAACCCTCTGGATTTGATTTGGTTTTTTGTTTTCCAAGGAAACCTGATGCTGGTGGCAGGATCGATGGCTTTCCAGGCTGAACCGCGGCCAAGGCGACGGACTCCACCGATTTTCCCAAATCGGTTTCATTAATGGACTCGCTAGGCAGTTTGTGGCCCAGGCTTTCCAGAAGGCTTGGCTTTAGTTTGCCTGCATTTTTGATTCACGTACCAAAATCTTTCAGCGCTGATAGGACCTATGATAGCCTCCTCTTCTGGGGTTTTGTTGGCAAGCCCGCAGACGGCGGCAGAGACGAGTATTGGGGCCTCTATCATGAGGTCCTCGATGGCTTTCATTAACGTCTGGTGTTGACCCTAAGGCGGTTGTTCAGTAAAAGCAGAAACTAAGGGGAATGGACTGTAGGCTGGAAACCTTGTGATCAAGCGGTCCTTTGATTGTTCGTAGGTCAGTCATGACGTTGCAAAGGCGGCGTAGCGCATCGGAAGCTTCTTGATGGAGCTTCACCTGGAATTTAGGTCAATGTATAACAGTTCATCTCCTATGCCATGGAAAGTGGAGACTACCGGTTGTGGAAGAAGGCTAAGGGCACTCAGCTGGCTCGCGAATACGCGCATCCATACTCGCAGTGAGTTGGCGGAGTCGTAGCGTTTCAGGAACAGGGCCCGCTCACCTGAAGTAGACACGTGGCCTGGCCACTTTTTTTTGATCACTGCATAAATTCACTGACAAAGTCGGTGGCCGATTATTTTCCTATCAGATAAAAGTAATGAAAATATCATTTTTATCAAAATAAAGGTCAACTGGACTGTTTTAAAGCAATTAAAGTTATATTGGCCTGGCGCGAGGGAGCAAAGCGACCGTCAGCGCCCAGGCCCTCTTTTCGACCCAAGTGTATGTTTTGAGGGTTAATGCTAGATCTTGAAATTGATAAGGCTCCTGCTCCTCACAAAAGAATCCAATCGCTCTGATTCTTTTTGCATTGGAAAGAGCATCCTCGAATTAGTGTACACTCGCGAGAAACCGCCAAAAAGTTTACAATTTGGGGTAGAAAAATGCAAAACAAAGTGCCGTCCGAACTCCTTCCCTGCTGCTGCCCTGCTGCTGCTGCCCTGCTGCCCTGCTGCTGCCCTGCTGCTGCTTCGCATCTGCTAATGAACGAGAGTAGGTATTCATTTGATTCCTTCGCCCCCCCTTCAACCCGTTACTTGATGATAATACTTCAGTTAAACTACGTAGAGTCATATGCTCCAGTGGTGTAGTGGTGTAAGCGATTGGACAGCTAAATGTAACTGGCAAGTTCGATTCCTTCTCATGCGTTCAATTTTATTTTTGTACTTGCCAAAGAGAAAGCTCTTTTGTCCCAAAATCGATTGGCCTGAATGTAAAACCAAGGGAATTTCTCAATTATTTTTTGTTTGCCAATAATTTTGCATAGCATTTATCATTTATCATAACTTTTAAAATTAATTCATTTATTTATTAATAACTTTTTACGTATATATTTATTGATCTAATAAAATTTTAACTAAATACATAATTTGTTGGTAATTGGTATTGGTTCAAATCCTACCAAATGAATTTGTTTACTATTGTATGTTAAAAGTTGAGGAAATAACTGGTACCATCGGCAAGCCGAAAGTAAGGCTCTTTTCTCCCTAAAATCGACTGCCTCGAGTGTAAAGCCAAAGAAATTGCCATACTACTAATGGAATCTGCTGTGTCACCTGCATTTTGTTTGAGCGCGCATGAAAAGAGCCTAGGAACTGCGCGCGAAAACAAAATGCAAATGTCCCACAAGCAGATTCCATTAGTAGTATGGCAATTTCTTTGGCTTTACACTCGAGGCAGTCGATTTTAGGGAGAAAAGAGCCTTACTTTCGGCTTGCCGATGGTACCAGTTATACCTACTATGCCTTCAACCATAAACGGTGATGCCAGCTTTGGTATTGTAGACGCTCAACTTAGCTGGGTTTCCATGTCTAGCTCTTGATTTGACATTTTGCCCATAAATGTAATTCCGAAGCTTTGATTAATACATTTATTTTGTGACTCTGACAAACTGGGTAGTGGGTGAGGACATTTCAATTTTTTTTCACCATAAAGGTGCAAGTAGTAGGCTATTATTCATTGAAGTGAAGTGTATGTTACAAAATAGGATAACAAAAGCAAAAGGGCATTTAGTAACACCGCCATTTAGTAAAAAGCACCTTTTCACACCCTGCTTTTTAGTAACACCCTTTTTTCTGGCTTCCGCTTAGTATTTAGTTTAGTCTTAGGCTTAGAATCAGGCTTAGTCTTTGGCTTAGGTTCATAGCTTGGTTGGAAATGGCACATCAAAATATGAAAATTGTTACTAAATACATGCCTGACAACACTGTTACTAAATGATAGGTTACTAAATGATCTATTGCCATAACAAATGCTGATTGAAGGAAGGCCAGAGAATGAGGAAAGGAGGAGGATTAAAATGACTCACGCAGCTGCTGGTTGGTGAACGGGGCGGAGGGCGAGTTGGTGTGAAGGGGCACAGCGACTGGGGCGAAGGGCTGCGGCGTCTGCGCTGCTCCCGTCCCGCTCCCCTTCTTCCGCTTTCCCTTCTTCGCCGCTGCTCCAGTTCCAAGTGCTTCAAATTATTCACCTCCAATCTTCTTCCAACTGATGAACTACGCAAGAACGTTGCTGGCGGACGTGATCGCGAATCATGTTGTACAGTACACAGCGGGCCTTCTTGCGTGTCGTGTAGAATTTAGGTGTGGTGAAAAGCTTTCCCTTTGACCAAGCATAATTCAAGCGGAGTCAGATGGAGTGGAAATTTCAAATTACCAAAATGGGGGTTGCAAAGGAGGCGGCGAACTGGCTTCGTCTGCCATTTTGAGCGGAGGTGTAGAGGAGCTGATTCTCTGGAGGCAAACTGCTCTCACTGTGCCCGCGTCCAGTGAGGTAGCTCTTGAACTGGCTGTACTCCACCGACTCCTTGGAATGAAAGCTATCAGCATTTTATGGAGGTGAGGATGGGGGAGAGGGAACTGAGCGTGGGGAGGAGGCTGTGGACTGCGGAGGAATGGGAAGGGGTGGAGTGAGGCAGGCGAGAAGTGAGACATCGCATGCCCGTCGCTGAATGCAGGAGAAGCTAAGAGAATGTAGGAGAAGGAAAGAGCTGAGAGGGCAACTGAGCCGATGGCAGGCCGGAATACGACGGGCTCGCCCACCAGCAGACAGGGCCGTCCGCGATCGTCCTGGTGCTCATAGTCCAGTACGTTCCCGTGGCGAGCGTAGTATTTCTGACCTCAAAGGCCAGCCGCCATCTAAGAATCTACGAGTAAGAGGCTGAGCAACCGTTGACGCAGCTGACGAGGATCCCGGTTCCCCTGGGCTTGGACCAGGCAGTGACGAAGCCGGTGTGCTTCTTCCTCAGCTTTCCTTTGCGTGGAGGTCGACCCTTGCCCACCATCACACCGCTTCGTCAACAAGTCTTCTTCCACCTCTAGCTCTCCTACTCTGCACAAGTGCCAGCTCGGATTGCAATACTGCCCTACGCTCTTGCTCACTGATGAAATTTACACTGCTAAACTGCGGCATTGAGTTCGTCTCAAAGCTTCCATTTGTTGCGCGAGTGGATGGATGGAGCGAATGCGGTCTATTTTGCGCTCGGCCGTTTCGCGAAAAAAATACGTTTTTCTCACCATCTTTCGAGGAAAACAAATTGCCATAGTAAAAGAGTCTCATCATGTATTTTTATAACATGGTTGTCTTATGCTAGAATCAAAACCCGATGATATTAGTTCTTTTATGACTGTTTAACAGAACAAAAAAGCGCATTCGCATGAACAATTTTTATGTATTGGGCTGGCGCGAGGGAGCGAAGCGAACCGTCAGCGCCCAGCCCCTCTTTTCGACCTAGGTGTACGTTTTGAGGGTTATTGCTAGATCTTAAATTTGACAAGGCTTTTTCTCCCCACAGAAAAATCCAATCGATATAATTCTTTTTCCATTGGAAAAAACAACATCTAATGGAACAAAACTCGCGACAAATCCTCAAAAAACCATTTGTCCGAACTCCTTCTCCTTCTTCTTCTTCTCCGCATCTATTCAATGGACGATAGTAGGTATTCATTTCTCCCCCCCCCCCTCTCCGGGCCTGTTCTAACGGCATCAATTGGCAAGGTCCAAAGGTAATGACATGTGATTAATATAGGCTAATAAATTTTGAAATTGCCCGAGTAAAAAGTCAAAGACATACATCTACTGCTAGTGCATTCTGCTCCGATACTTGGATTTTGTTTTGGCGCGCCATGAGAAGAGTTCAGCAATTCCGCGCCAAAACAAAATGCAACTGTCAAAGGAGCAGAATGCACAAGCAGTAGATGTATTTCTTTGACTTTTTACTCGGGCAATTTCAAAATTTTAAGAAAAGAGAATCACATTTGGCTTGCCGATGGTACCATATATAATCGTGCAAGATTGGAGGATATGTATGCTGGATTCAGGTGTTTTATTAAAAGTGGATGAAATATATGGTACCAAATTTGATTCTCTTTTCTCAAAATTTTGAAATTGCCCGAGTAAAAAGTCAAAGAAATACATCTACTGCTAGTGCATTCTGCTCCGATACTTGGATTTTGTTTTGGCGCGCCATGAGAAGAGTTCAGCAATTCCGCCCCAAAACAAAATGCAACTGTCAAAGGAGCAGAATGCACTAGCAGTAGATGTATTTCTTTGACTTTTTACTCGGGCAATTTCAAAATTTTAAGAAAAGAGAATCACATTTGGCTTGCCGATGGTACCATATATAATCGTGCAAGATTGGAGGATATGTATGCTGGATTCAGGTGCTGGGAGTCCAGTTCTGCAGAAGTGCATAAAATTAGAATGAAGTGGAAAAGTGGGCGAGTAGGAATAGACGGCGAGCTGGTGATGGAGCTTGGGCAGCGTCTGGGTGGAGAAGAGGAGGTGGAGGACTTTGTGGTGCGGCCAGTGGGCAGCGGCGCATTTGACGTTGCAGTACTTGCTGACCACCAGCAGCCCGCTCTTCACGCACGCCCCGCACGCCTTCAAAGCCCCTTCTCTTCTACACCTCTCCAAGCTCTGGCCATGGCTGCCTTTCTAGGACGCGCCTTCCCACACTTGGCGCACTCGCAATGATGCCCCGGACCCAGAAGCCTGGCAAAGAAGTGAAAGCTGGAAGAGTGGGTAGGAGGAGAGATGGAGTGAGTACCATTGATGGGCCAACATGGATGTATAGGTTGAGAAGAGAAGGAGGCTGGTGGCAGGCTCGCCGAACTGCTGGGCGAAGGCACCGTGGAAGCGTTCAGCACGGTATAGCAGTCCCTTCCAGGACAGGTGACATGCGCAAGTGGAACTATCCAACCCATCTCCGGCTCGGATGAGGCGAAAGAAATGCGCCTCAACTTTTTAGGTGAGTAGCATTGCCATTTTTATGATAATCACAAGTTTAAATGTTAGTTCGATTTGCAAAGGCTCATAAATGAAGAGAAAAAAGGTGAAACCAACTTCTAGCTGGACTTTGGCATCCCAGGAGGAGTCTTGGTGGGCACCGATTTTGCGGAAGAGCGTTTTTTGGTCGGGAGGGCTGTGCCGAAATGTGTCCTCAAAGCTTCTCAAGGCTTGGTCCATGAGTTCCATCGACTTCAGAGCTGCCATCTCCAAAGTTCTCTGCAGCTCTGTCTCCGCAGAATCCGTGACCCTTCAGGCATATTTTATCACTTTATTCTGCCCTTTGCTGCAAGAGTGATAGTGTGAAACGCCATAAAATGGGCTAAAAGATTCAGGTTAATGGTTTGCATAGCAGAAAGAGCAGCAATATGTGTCTCACCGATCCCTATGTAGCGAAAAAAGAAACGCGCAAGCAAAGCAGAAGGAGGAGTGGTGCGCAGTGGCTTGGTCAATGTGGCCATCACAAATGAGGGGATGAGGAGGTGTCCATTCCCGCGTGAAAATCTCGGCCAGCTTGTAACCTCGCCACACTTTCATCTCCAACCATTCACTGCAATGCGAAGCGTGGTGGCGTGGAAAACCTGGCAGAGCAGCTGGTAGAGGAGGTTGGGCTGGACGCTGGTGATGACTTTGACGGCTTTCCCCAGCCTCAGCTCTACGTCCCAGGGCAGCAGCTCGCAAGCTAGCAGGGACTCTCGGATCAGGTTCCCCGCCGTGCGCAGAAACCTTCCCTCCGGCAGCGCCTGGAACAGCGGCCACCAGATTCCCAAGCGCCTTTTCCAGCCCACCGCCGCCTCCAGCCAATGCTCCCACTTGCGAAAACTCCTGCACTCATCCCTTCTTCTCTTCTCTCCCGGCGCTGGTCAGTGGAGGAGGCAGAAGTACCAGATGGGAATGGGCTTGGAGGCTGCGGAAAAGAGATAGTCCGCCTGCGTAAGAGTGAAGGGATTCTTTTCGATAGCTCCCCAGGCGTTCAGCAGGTACTTCTGCCAGTCAACCATCTGAAGCCGAGAGGAAATGTAGCTGAGAGAGTGGCGGAATAGAAGGGAACAGATGCAGATGTAATGCGATGGTTGACGCGGGCAGTGCGGAGATGGAACCAATGGAAGGCCTGGACGGAAGCGAAGACCTCCCCCTCGCAGTCTTCGCATTCCAAACTCCCCAGCGGCCCCTTTTTCCCGCCCTTCGCGTGGATATCCTTCCCCAAGTCTTAACAGTAACGCCAGCTTCTCTCTTGCCCTCACCCATAGCTCATAGCCCATCACTATTAGCTCGGATCATTCACAAGCGAGTGATCCTCGAAATAACCAACAAACTTCTCATTGATTCATTTAATGCTAGTTTGAATCGAAATTTTCAATTTATTGCCTTCTTTCTCAATTTGTACAAGCACTAATCCTACCTGAATAAGCATATCTCGACCGAATGCACAGTAGGTCATCTAGTTTTAGCGGATTTCATGAAGTAGAAAAAAAGCAATGTACTGTGGAGAAAAGAGAGCTGTTGGCTTCCAAGGTCTTCGGCGAGAGCGTCCTCTTTGAGCACTTGGCAATAGCAGACGGCCGTCTGCCCCTTAGCTCCAAACACAACCTCAACTTCATCGCCTTACAACGCCCTAACATCCGCACTGCAGTGTCTTGCACCTCTCTGGGTGCTTGAAGGCGTAGGGGGTAAACATCTGTGCACAGGAAAGCTGGATTCGTGATATAGCTAGCATCTACAGCACTTCCCAAAGTCATTTCCATTTTCGGATTTAGCTTTTTATTATTAGTGCAGCCAGTTCGAAACACTTTGTTGTGCGCGCGAGTGTCAACTGTTGGTATCCAAAACATATGTTGGCAACAACACCACTATTTGGCGAGCGATTTTTCTCAGGTTTGCATGAAATCAATGTATTTTTCCTGGGATTGCGTTGAAATCTGCTACATCAACATGACTAAAAATGCCTTCAGGGAGCTCCATTCCATGCGACAACAAAAATTATGATAATTTTGATGTTGCCAAAAATTCATAGGCTCGTTGGCAATTATTTTATTTTTTGTTGAGTTTCTTTCAGCTTGGGAAAATTGAATGCATAAGAAAAATGAGTTTAGATTTCAAGATATTGACTGTTGGTATAATAAATTAATAAAAGCTTGTTAAAGATATATTTTATGTTGCTTATTGCACATGTCACATTTCTATCCTTAGTTTAGAAGTATGTATGACCCCCCCTAAAAGGGGGGTCAAAGGCCGATCCCAGAGGCAGTGCAATACTGGGCCAACCCGTGGCAGAAGGGAAGCAAGCCTCCACATTCCGCCTGTTCACAAAAATCAGATAATCTCATTGTCCCCAATAGGGGACGTATCAGAGATTAAGCTGATAAGAACAGATACTACACTTTGATCTTAGCCAAAAGGCCGAGAAGCGATGCCTTTGAGACCAAAATTTCCTATCTTACCCACCAAAAGAAACCCCAGGGCACCAAGTGTGCAAACATTTCGAAAATCGCTGAGCATTGATTTTTCCAACGAAAACGCGCGTATGCATTGCCTGGCGAGCAACAAGAGCGACCTCTAGTGTCTATGGGAATGCCTGCTTTGACAGGGTTTGGACATAGGTACTGCGCAGTTTCTCATTTCATCAGTCAAAGCCCAGACTTCAAAACAACCGAAAACTGGGAGCTATGCCAGTGAAAACGGAGCCTATAGCGGATAGCTTCTGGGGCTTGTCGGAGTTGGGCGTGGAAAAGCGCTGCCAAACAGCCGTCCAGTTGGTTGCTCAGGTTTGTCTCTAACATGGCTATTATGGAAAAAACAAAGAGGAGAAGATGGTAGGAACTCAGCGGTGATGAGGCCGATTACCGGCTCACTCGCCTCGTCAAAGGCTTGGCTTCATCGCGTCTCGCTTCTCGACACGGATTCGCCCTCACTCTTCGCCTACTGCTCGCCAAAGGACGCCTACAGGGCCAACAGCTTCTCCAAGCACTGCGCCAACACCTTCCCATCTCCGGTCCGGAGGTCATTTAGCTTTCATTCTCTATTCTCCCATTCTTTCCGGCAGGTGAGGACTGATGATGAAGAGTAATCAAGGTAGATTGAAGGCAGCCGCGTTTGCCATTGGACGCCTTCTGGGGGCACAGGTGCTGCTAAGAGCCGGGGCCTGCTTTGAAGAATCTGCGGAGGATCTCCTCTCCATAGCAGCCGCCTATCCCAACCAGCTCGCCCCACCCGCTGTCCTCCTCATCGCCCAAATCCTTCTACAAGTTTCTTAGACCCTCATCTGCTGCAGTGAAGAAAGAAGGCGCATGGTTGAGATGAGTGAAAAGAAGGAAAAGAAAGCGCTGTGGGGCAAGATACAAGAGAGCGGTCTGATCGCAGAGGACTGGGCGAAGATGAGCAGCACCGGACTCACGCTTCTGCTCCTCGGCCTCAAGCACATTAACGTTCCTTTTTCCTTCTCCCTACAGCCTTACCTTGCCTCGGCTCAGTCTCCAATTTCGCTACAGAAGGAAGCTAAAAACGCCAAAGTGCTGGAGAAAGGCGATCTAAGCAGCGAAAAAGCATGGCTGCGCCTCCCTTCCCTATTAGTGGTTAGTTATTTTCAATTTCATCCTATCCGAAGCAGGGAGCTTCTTGTACTTAGACGCCAAGCCAGACGGAAGAGCTGCCGATCCACTGGTCACTTCTGCTCGACTACATCTTTGACAATGCTCCGTTCTCATTTTCTCCATAAATGTTGGATGTGAAAGAGTGGGCAAGTCTGGTAGGGAGGCGTTGGAGGGTTTCTGGAGAGCAGTGGTGGTGAATCCGCTGCTGGTGAGCGAGGAGCCAGAGCGAAGGCTACTCGGACTCCAGGCCACTCAGCTGGCACTCCAACGAGCGGATCTCAGCTTCCCCCAGGTCATTGGGCTGATTAGGGGAAGAGTGATAGTGGAAAAAGGGAGGTTGGAGGCGGCGGTGCTGACCACGGGCTCCTTCCTCACCGCAGCTAATTGGCTGGCCTACCACAAACCCCTGGACACTCTCGCCAATCGCATTCCTTCCTTTCAGCCTGACCCCGTAGCTCTTCCATTTATGCTACATTTTATACGACTTTACAAACTGAATCTCATCTGCAGGAAACGGCAGCAGAGATGTGCCTTCGCATCTCACTGGCACATCCAAAACTGGACGACGAGACGAAAAAGCCGGTGCTAGCCAACCTCATCGCCGCCATGAACAAGTCTGGCCGCCGACGTCTATTCAACCAAGTCCCCCCTCCTAAAATAGATTGAAATATTTCAAACATTTATTCAACTCAAGAGTCCTAGTGGAGAGTCATCAAGAGGGTCTTATTTGATAGGAAAAGGAAGAGTTGGAGAAGAAGGAAGGCCGCAGTCCACGAGTTCTCCAGCTCCTCTTTGCCGGCGCGCCGAAATTGCGACAGGACATCCTCGTTTTCCTCACTCTACAGGCATTGGAAGAAGAGGCAACTCCCTCCCCTCCCATCAACCAAGCGCCCATACGCATACATTTAAGGCACAGAAGGAGGAGCTGCGAGCGGCGGCCAACTCATGCCTGGAGTCTCTGATTCAGGTCCAGATTCGCAGCGGTGGGCTGGCCAGTCTATTCGGCGTAGAGGCCGCCAGTCTCTCCCTCCTCCTCTCCACACTCAACCACCTCATCAGCCACCAAGCCTGGCTCAAGCAATTTAGCAGGGTCTCCCATTTCCTTCTACCTTTTCTTGGGAATAAAAAGGAGGGTGTTTGAGGAGGAGGTGAAGGGAATGAAGAAGGTGTGCCAGCATGCAGAGGGGCTGGAGAAGGCGGGCTGGGAGGCTGGAGTTGAGAAAGGGCTCATCCTCCTCGCCCTCCTCCTCCCACTCTGGGGCCCAGACCAGGCTCAGCTCTCCACCGCTCTCAAGGACCTCATCGTCGCCAGCAAATCCGCCGCTCAGGAAGTTTCGTCTTCTATGACAAGGGTCGGAGGGTAGGAAATGTTGGATAATAAACTAGGAGAAAGATGAAAGCTGGGTAGGAGTGGTGTTGGATCTGCTGCTGAGTCTGCTCTCCCAAGCGCATCGCCAGTACCGGAGGCCGGCCCAATTGCTCTTTCATTACCTACTCCCCTATCTTCAGCCTCAGCATCTGGAGCCCATTCTCGAGGTCCGCACTTCCTCACAGTTGGCAGAAATCCCAATGAAAAGCAAGATAGGATGATAGGTGCTGGAACCATCGGGGGACGCGGGTCTGAGCGGCAGGGACGAGGAGGAGGATGATGAGTTTGAGCCCATCGACCCTGCAGACCTCCCGAATGGCTCAATGGAAACGGACGAGTCGGAGGAGGAAGAGGAAGAAGACGAGGATACGGAAGAAGAAGAGGAAGAAGATGGAGCTGATCCAGATGCGAAGCTCGTAGCCTCAGTCCGCCGAGCGCTTGGTCCCATCGCTGCCAAAGACGACAACGACGACTCCGTAATCGACTCCGCCATATTTGGCACTGCAGCGAGAGATATATGGAACTGGGTTTTGTAGGAAAGCGTAGCCAGCGACTTGAGCGACAATACCATGCTGCGACTGGACAAGACCTTGGCCGAGGCTTTTCGGTTGCCTGGATAAAACAGTTTGAGCTGTGCAAGAAAATGAATGCAGGGCTCACCTTGGTGGACGAGAAGCGAAGAGGGCAGAGAAAGTGGAGCGGGAGGAGTTCCGAATGCGCCTCTTCAGCTTCGTCCTCATCCTCCTCCACTCCGATGCCAAGCCCCAGCTCATCCTCGTTCCCTTCCTTTACACTCTCTCTTCCCTATGACATCGGAATGAACTCTTCAGGCAATCTTGCCGCGCCTTCTGGAGATCGCCAACCAAGCAGTGCGCCACAAAGACTCGGAAGCTGAGAAATGCTACGTGAAAACCACCACACTCCTTCACCGTCTCAATCGCCACGTCAAGGCACTGCTTTTCACTTCCCTTCTTGGCCTAGCCATCTAGCTATTTGCACTGATCTCCTAGGCGGTGGGTAGCAGTGAAGAGCTGTGCACCTGCCTCAGCTCCTTGCTCAAGGTTGCCGAAGGCATCAGCAATCCCCCGCTGCAAGCCATCCTGGGCGAGTCTGTCGTAGCCTTGGTGAATAATTCGTTTTCTCTGGCTCTTCCTGAGAAGAGGACTGAGGCTGCAGGTGTCCTGGGCCAAAAGCGCGGGGTCGGTGACGGAGTTGGCGAACTTGCTGGCTGAGTCTCTTCGCGCGTACTTTAGCGCCGAGCAGCCTACTCGACTGCCCTCTTCCCTCTTCTCCATCCCGCTCAAAAAGCACTCCGTTCAGCCACCCTCTCTCTTTACCCATTGGCATTGTGATGATGGACAGAGTTAGGTTTTGCTGAACCAGCTATTCCCCATCCTCACTGAGGCAGCTTTCCAAGATGACAGCGTCAAATGTTTCAAGAAGGTATGCTTACGCTGATGTTTTGGAGGGAAACGAATATTAATGGTCATTGTCGTCTAGACGGAAGCAGTGGAATGGAGTCGCTACTTTCTGTGCAAAGTGGGGAAGGAAGAGCCGCAGTACAAGGAATGGAAGAAGGGACTCAAAAAATTCGTCAAGCGCCTTTTGCAAGGCCTGGAGCAGGTTAGACAGGCAATTTTCAATTTCTGCATTCATGAGCTCTAATCTGCAGAATCTCTCGTTGGCGGCAGAGTTGTCTGTTGGCGAAGAAGGAAAGGCCTCTCAGACCAAGCGTCAGCCACAGGCTCGCTTCACGGCCAATCTCCTTTCGCTCGCCCACCTTTTCGCCACTTCTCGTCATTTGCCTATTTCCCTGGTTCGCACCTCACCTGGCTTTCCACATTTTTGACAAGGAGGAGCGGCCCGAAGGGCCGCTCCGCGGTCTATGAGGTTACTGAACTTTTGTCCTGATATATGCGTATATATATATATATATATATATATGTATCTGGAAATGCTGGGAACAGGGCAAATTCTCAGACGGATTGGGACAAACTTTTTTTTCCCCTGAAAGGTAATGCTATTTTCAGGAAGATCTGGAGGGGTAGACCCGGAATTTAACATTTGAAACATTACTTTTCGATTCAAAGTGTTGAAAAATGGGTATATTCGGAATCAGGCGAATTCTCAACGGATTGGGACAAACTTTTTTTTGCTGAAAGGTAATAAAATATTAAGAAGATATGGAGGGGTGGAACAAGTGCAGACATGAAACATTACTTTTTGGGTAGAAAGTTTTGAAAAATGGGGTATATTGAGAAAGGGCGAATTCTCAACGGATTGGGACCAACTTTTTGCTGAAAGGTCATAAAATTTTAAGAAGATCTGGAGGGGTTGAAACAGAGAGTCCCGGAGCATTTGAAACATTACTTTTTTTGGGTAGAAAGGTTGAAAAATGGGGTATGTTGAGAAATGGCGAATTCTCAACGGATTTGACAAACTTTTTTTTGCTGAAAGGTAATAAAATTCTAAGAAGATCTGGAGTGGTGGAACAAGTACCGGAGCATTTGAAACATTCTTTTTTGGTAGAAAGGTTGAAAAATGGGGTATGTTGAGGAGATGGCGAGATATTCAACGGATTTAGACAAACTTTTTTTTGCTGAAAGGTAATAAAATTCTAAGAAGATCTGGAGTGGTGGAACGAGTACCGGAGCATTTGAAACATTACTTTTTTGGGTAGAAAGGTTGAAAAATGCGAATTGTGGAGAAATGGCGAATTCTCAACGGATTCGGACAAACTTTTTTTGCTGAAAGGTAATAAAATTCTGCAACCTTCTGCGTTTGGTCCCCAACCTTTTGAAACATCAACCCTATTTGGGTAAAACTCGTGAAAGTTAAGACTTGTGAGGTGTTTAGCTCCGCGGTCACCTATTGCGCTCTACTCCAAATACTTGTTCATTCTTATTTTTGAGGCGAAATACATGGACGATGAATGGAAAGAACGGGTTCTCAAACCACACAAGAAGAGGTTTGGAAGAAGCAGGGCCCTCTGTTTAGGTTTTTTTGGCATTTTGTACCATGTTTTTTTGAGCATTTGTGCAGTTCGTTTTGAGGTGGGAGAAAGTCTGCGGAAACTCGGACACAAGAAGGGCAGCGAAGTGATGGCCATTCTCAGCCCCCTCAAGGCAAGCGCTGCTGAAACAAGGAAGAAATGGAGGAGCCAACTCCGAAGAAACCCAAAATCAAGGAGTGATGATAGTTCGCAATGCTAAGAGTTGTGTTAGTTGTTGCATTTTGTTGATTCTTTTCTTTTTCCTTGGTTGCCAAAAAAACGCCAAATCTAGCCAGACATTATCAGCAAATACATCAACATCATAATCAAGGCGGCATTGCTGCTAGGCGGTGTTGCCTAGCAACGCTTGGGGGAGCCCGGCAAGACACCTGCGCGACAGGTTGCGGACACAAGTTCCAAAAGGGGAAACATGAAAGTAAGTCTTTTTAGAAAGCCCAATAGGCGGTATAGTAAAGAGATAAGATGAACTGCAAGTTGGTGTTCGAGCTGGGCGAAGGAGTGCACGGGCCTGGGCCGCTGGAGTTGGCCTCTAGCGGGGGAGACGGCGGCAATTCCTTGGCCGGCACAGGACAGGACGCCGTCGTCGGGGTTGGGGATAGTCATGGCGATGTTGTGGAGGAAATCCGTCTTTAAGGTCTGGCCTTTTTTGAGCGACCCATTTCCTATGAGAGGTGGCAAGGGGTTGGAGGGCCTTGCACGAGCATGGCCTGGGACAAGGACGGGGATCTCTTGGCTCTGGTCACCCCAAAGTCGGGGAGTGTGGCTCTGTTCGACCTCAACGCCAGACGGACTACTCTACT
>JASANA010001498.1:0-25194 GCA_030248095.1 Ptycholaimellus sp. GST1_10 | reverse complement strand
ATATATATCTGTATCTGGAAATGCTGGGAACGGGCGAATTCTCAACGTTTTACAGTTTTCCTGAAAGGTAATAATATTTTGAAGGAGATCTAAGGGTAGTACCTGAAATTCAGCATTTAAAACATTACTTTTTTTTGGGTAGAAAGGTTGAAAATTGGGTATGTTGAGAATCGGCGAAATCTCAACGGATTTGGATAAAAATTTTTTTTCGCTGAAAGGTAATAACATTTCAGAAAGATCTGGATGGGTGAAATTTGGGCCCGGAGCATTTGAAACATTATTTTTTGGGTAGAACGGTTAAAAAATGGGTATGTGTTGAAACTGGCGATTTCTGACGGATTTGGAAAATCTTTTTTTTGCTTAAGGGTAATAACATTTTAGAAAGATCTGAATGGGTGGAACCGGTCCCGGAGCATTTGAAACATTACTTTTTTGGGTAGAAACGTTGAAAAATGGGCTAAGTTGAGAAATGGCGAATTCTCAATGGATTTGGACAATTTTTTTTTGCTGAAAGGTAATAACATTTTAGAAAGATCTGGATGGGTGGAACCGGTCCCGGAGCAATTGAAACATTACTTTTTTGGGTAAAAAGGTTGAAAAATAGGGTATGTTGAGAAATGGCGAATTCTCCATGGATCTTGACAAATTTTTTTTCCTGAAAGCTAATAAAATTTTAAGAACATCTGGAGGGGGTGTAACTAGTCCAAAGCATTTGAAACATTACTTTTTGGGTAGAACGTTTGGAAAATTTCAATATATGGTTTTTGCGCTGTAATACCTGTAGTCTTGAGAATAGAACAGAAGACTTGATTTTTTTGTTTACTGTCTTATATGTTGATTATAAATCTGTGCTTACTTTTTAAAATGGTTGAGAAACCACAGACTTGCTTTTTTTGAGTAACAAAATTTCATATATAGGATGTGCTCCGCGGTCACCTATTGCGCTTTGCGCCATATACTTGTTTTTAAGAAAAAGTTTGTCTGTGGAAAAAAGTTTTACAATAAATTTATAAATTGTGAATTTTTTAAAAATAGGTTGCCATGAAAAAAATACAATTTATTTCATTTTTTCAGTTTTTTAATACATAATTTTGCACTCAGCTGTTCTGAAAGTGGGCTGTACAGGGCTTTATTGTAGACGAGCCTTCCTCGGATGATTATAGTGACCAGGGAGCGCTGTCGCAAGGCTGGGACGCAGAGCATTTCCGATTTGGAGCTCTGCCTCAGTGGTAATCCCCAGGACGACAAATACGTCAGAGTATGCATGGTAGCAAATACTTTTGTCTTTTTCCTTTTACTAACTTAAAATTGATGGCTAGCTTCCCAAAATGAATAGCCATAAGACAAACCTTCGAATGAACGTCAATTCCCAATGGGTGTTAGGAACTTTTCCAGTCTTAGTGAGCCACCAAAATTTCAGTTTTCAAAACTATCCACCTAGAAAGTAGATGATAAATTTGCGATCAAAAAAAACAACGAAAAAAATTCAGAATAAATTGAGAAAATATTCTGACTGCTGGAGGGTGACTCGGGGGGACCCGCAGCAGGACTGGGCAAGGATGGACGGGCTGGGAGCTGCTGGGCATTGCTTCGCTGAGGCCCCCGACGCTGCCTCACCGACCTTATCCGACTCCACAACGAGCGTCACAGTCTGGAGTTGGCCGTCTACTCCAAAGGTTTCATCTGCCTGTCTCGAGGCCAGGGAAAGAATCGCCTTCCAGACCTTTCCGCATCTGAAAATTCGTGCGGGAGACGATCTGTGAACTGAGCGATGTGCGGCCAAAGCCCGCCTACTGCGATTGATTGCCCAATAATACAGTGCTCTAATGCGATATGCGATATTTCTATATGTGATGATGATTGCGAATAAGTGGGGAGAAAAGTGGGAAAATGGGCTTGTCATGAGATTAAGCAAATAAATGGCATGAATGGCCCAATTAGGCGCGGGTAAAATCTTGGAACAATTTATTTGCGTTAATTTGAAATGTTTCCTTTGTTATTTAGGAAATTTTCAGGAAATATAATCTGACATTTCAAATCATTTGGTGCAAATACGTAATGAATACCGATAGATTAACAAGTTAAAACGAACCTTATTTTGATAGAATCAGCAAATCGCCTGGGATTTTTTCCATATTCGGCTAATTCTACTTCTTAATCATTATTTTATTCGTAGGAAAACTTCCTTTTTCTTTCAGTTTTCAGCACCATTAGCATCTATTACCATCTGAAAGAGCATTTGAAATGCTAATGCCCTCTTTCTTCGTGAATGTCTTCAATTTTTAATTCAGTTAAGAACATCCATTTGAAAACTTAATCATGCTCACATTCTGGGATGGTGTTCTTGCTGGTGTTCGGGTTTGTGAAGCTTTTCGTGTTGTCCCATATCTTAATTTGTCACAAAAAACTTTCCTGACATAAAACAAAATCTGGATCGTAGGAAAAAAAATCAAAAAGAAGAAATTTCTCTTTGGATTAAGAATATTTTATTTTGCATCAAGCTTATTTAGAATCGCAAGAGTTGCTGGGGAAACGAGAACACTCTGGAAAAGGCTTCCCCGCTGGTGTTGATCAATGGAGATGGTCACAATTTCCAATATCGCAATTCGCAATATCTTAAAATTTCGAACCTAAAAATCAGTTTAATGGAACGCAATTTTGGTGCAATGGTACAGTTGTATCTGAAAAAGATTTGAAAATTAAAAAAAACATGAATGACGCAAGGTAATTTTGAGGCAGTGACAGCGGCAGAAGTGCTTGGCCTTTCCTCCGTGGCTCTGCTGAAACAGGGCAACTACTGTGGTCATTTTACAGATGCACAGGGTAATCTTTACTACCATTTTTGTGCCGCAAAAGCCGCCTGCCATGAAAGGCAGCACAATTAGAGCTCCGGAGACTATAGGGCATGGGCGCGGAGGCCCAAGAGCAAAGCCTAATAAACGGTGCCTAAGCGAAGCATACAATAAATTGATTGAAATTGATAAATTGATTGAAAAATAAGGCCGTTTCGATGTTACAAATATTATTTCAGATGAAAAAGCTCCAACGAATGCTGCGGACAGCTGTTGCCAGAAGCATGACCAGTAAGTTGAATTAAGTGTCTCAGGTTGGAACTGACCCTCATTCATCGCAGAGGCGATCCTGCTTATTCATATTGAAACCTAAGCTAGTAGAAGCCGGCTAGGAAGACGATCGAGTCCCCTTTTGTCCCGAGATAAGGTAAATCTGAATATTGCAGCTCTTGCACTTCGCAAACCATACACCAATGCCAAGGGCGGGTTTAGGGGGGTGTATAGGGTGAGGTTTCACCCCCCGAAGCGATTTAAGGGAGTGAGTTCACCCCCCGAAGTAAGTGGGTGGTAGTGGTAGTGGGTGGTATTAGCCAGAAATGAACCAAAGCCCATAAACGCCATACATTCACAGACGTATTTTTTACCCCCAAAACACAATTTTTCACCCGCCGAACCAAATTTTTCACCCCCCAAACCAAAACCCTAGATCCGTCCTTGACCAATGCTAATAAAAAGCACTTGAGATGCATCGTAGCCTACCGCAAGCGCACGGGCAAGGTGGACGGATGGCGCAGCTCCTGCAATGGCCCATTCAAGAGCTGCCTTGCCGTTCGCACCCTTCCTCTCAGTTGTGAGCAAATGGAAAATGAAATTATTGGATATTAGAGCTGAAATTTCGCGAAGCTGAGGGGCAGGGGGCGGGGCGAGAGCGCAGCGACGAAGCGCAGGCGGAGGGGCCGGGGAGGCCCCGGAGCCGGAGCGTAGTCGCTGCGCTCTCGCCCCGCAACCTGTCCCTCAGCGGAGCGCATAGGGGTCAAGCGGGGCAATCTATATTTTTCAGGTCACTTTCCAGTTTCTCCTACATTTATTTTCCATTTGCTCATCACTGCTTCCTCTCCTCACACCCTTATGAAGCAACTTCACAGGCCTGTGCTTGTCCACACCGCTGTGGTTTGGTGAGTCGGAATGCCTGCGACATCGTACGCGAGGCCCAGCTCATCCCTCCCATGATGGGCGGGCGCAAGAAATAATTTGTGTTTTTTTGTCGACAGGCTTTTAGCTGCAGTAAAATATGATCGAACAGAGGCATTTGAAAATGAAAACAATTGGCATTGAGAAGGCTCGCATCAGTCCTCTTAGCCGTATTGCAATAGGATCATTTATGGACGGGGACAGTGCCAAAACAGAAGCGGAATGCCGGAATAAAACATTAATTACCATTAGAATCGTTTCCTTGTCGCATGATGATGGCATGCAAAGTATGATGAACATAAATTAAAGGGCAAAAAAACAGGCTGACTCCTACAACCCCCCAAACTTACACCCCCCCCCAAGATTTACACCCCTCCCCCTTTTTTTACAAGCATAGTTAGTCTATACCGGATGGCGGGCGCATGCCTACCAGGAGTAGGGGCTTGTCCCCTACCAGGAGTACCTTTCAAGATTCCAACTCAAAAGCTTAGACGCATGCTCGTCCTCGACGAGGTCATGACTGTGGCAGTACCTACTAGTTTGGCTATACCGAGTTCATTGATGTTTAAAGTGCTCAACTCGGTAAGGACTAACTATGTCCCTCGCGAGCCTTTAAAAAAGTCAGGTGGCTACGCCCTATATTGCGGTATAGACTAACTAGTAGCATGACGAACACGGTAGGATGATAACTAGGTATAGACTCAGAAAAAAGTAGGCATTTAGTTGTTTAGAAAAAAATTCCTCGAGTTTAAATTTTGAGATATGTAAAGAGAAACATTTTAAGCTAATAAAAATTTTTTCAATATATACCCTTTGGGGGGGGGGGGTCTTGGGGGTGGGTGTAATTCTTGGGGGGGGGGGGTGTAATTCATGGGGGGGGGGTGTAACCCCTTGGGGGTGTAAGTCTTGGGGGGGTTCTAGGAGTCAGCCAAAAAAACCGTAGATCTAGATAATAATAGAAACCATCCATGGACTGCAGAAAAGTTACCATATATGGCTAAGTTCCAGTAAATGTCTGGAGCACATTTTGCCTGGGGGTAACGTGAAAGCGGACAACCCATCTTGAATGCAAAATCCAATTAAATTATTCATTTAGATGCTATTATTCTGGCCATGGTGAAAATCATAGTCTGGGAATAGTGGAATAGGTTAATTTTTGACACGCCTGTGTTGAAAGACCAAAGAAAGTTTCAGGCTGCAAAAGGTTTGAAGTCATGAAACGATGGAAAATACATTTTCAAGAGTACTTTTTAAGTAGTTTTGTTTTTTGTTAATCAAACTTATATTATGATGTGAATTTAAATTTCCACACCATTTCGGCACTCTTGAACTTGATCAAAAGATGCGAGTTAAAAAGGTATTTTGTAAAGCTTAGTCTTTCAAAATATGTTCACAAAGATCGTTGATTGAGCGATTTGATTATTTTTTATTATCAAAACAGACCATTCCAAAGCTGCCCATTAATATTGAAACAGCGCAGAATTCCGTCTCGAATATCCATTTCATCCTGCTCTTGCTGGACTAATTTTACTTCCGCATTCCTTAAATTATGTCCAATTTCACAGACTAAAACTGCCACACCAAAAACAACCAAAAACCAACCTGCATCCGTTCCTCGACTCTTTCTGATGCGTCCTAACGTCGCTTCGACGCCTCCTGGGCAAACCACACTCAGCGCAAGCAAAAGGTCGCAGGTTGAGACAGCCGATCACATGGGTCTGTAACTTATGCCACCTGCAAATAACAGGTCAACAATTTCTGGCTCTCAGCAATATTTCAATCGGGATACCTTTTCGCCGTATGTACTTCTGTTTTGCAGCGAAGACAGAGCATTATGTCCTTCACCACAGGAGGACGTTTCCGGTGCTTCGCTGGAGGCCTCAGAAAATGTCCCTCCACTTCCCCTCTGCCCTGCTTTGGCTGATCTTCCACGTCGTTTGGCAAAAACGGGAGCGGCTCCAAACAATGCTCCTGAGCATCTGGTTTACTCGCGGCTGGCTCCTGTCTTGCATCGCCAGCCAACTGTTCTGCTGTTGGCATCGACAGGTCTTTAACTTCTAGGCTATTTGCCCGAATGCGTGTGAGCATGCTGGCTAAAGCTGGCTGAGGATTCTGAAGGCTGATGGACTGGTGGCCATTGAGTAGGGAATGAGTGGCTGCAGAAGCAGGGGAGTAGGAGAGAAAGGAGCAATCGGAGCATTGCCAGAGCGGCAGTGAGCCAGCATCGCCGAGGTGATGTCGACTGGCATGCTGCACCTCTGAACCTGGGCTCAGATGAAGGCTGCAAAGATTGCAGATCATTTTTCGATTGACTTTGGCAGCTGGCTTTGGTGTTAATTTATTGGGTGTAAATGTTTGTGTGAATTTACAATGATTGCCGAGATTGATAGTGAAGATCAAATGTAGATTTATTGTGACCTCTATTTTGGAAATAAAACTGTAGCTGGTTTTCGAATTGCAGAGCTTAATTTTGCTATTTACTTAGTCTAAAATGAAATAAAGCTTCTCATTAGGAAGCGCGGAAGCAGGGTTTTGTAAAATTTGTCTTGAAAAGGCTCCGCTTTTTTATTGGGCTTGCGCGAGCGGAGCGTTAGCGGAGCGGTAGCGCCAAGCCCCTCTTATCGAGCAACACAACCAATTGCAGCTTTCCCAAAGTTTGGCAGGCTGTAGCTCGTCACACAGACGTCGGAGAGCGCTGCAAATAGGCTCAATCGACGCGCCGTGGTCGAATTGTGGGGGGTCCTCTTTGGACAAAAATTTTTTAGTGCCTTATTAAAAAAGTTATTTCCAAAAAACTTTTTTAAAAAAATGTCCGGTGTCCGGGTGAACACCGACCGTCCGTCCGTCCGTCCGTCCGTGCGCACTGTTGCAGACACTTTGGCTGCTTCTGGGGCGGAGATCTCAACGGTTCTAGGGTAAATCGGGCCAAAAAAGTATCAAGGCACCTCTATTTTGGGCATTTTCCGCGTTTTTTAGGTCGAAACATCAACTTTTTGGGTAAAAATTCAGTTTTTGGGGGGTTTTTGCGTGTTTTTTCAATTCCAGCTCTATATTTATGCTTTTTACAGGGTTTTTCGCCAATATAACAGCGCCATATAGGTAATTTTGAACGTAGATTACGATGGTGGCCTCCGTTTGCTTCTACTTGGTCTCCTTGTGCTTGCACGAGGCCGTGGTGAACAAGCAGGTCATCATCAACTTCATTTTGAGGCATTGTAAAGGGTTTTTGGTCTAGAAAACAGCACCATATAGGTAACTTTGCACGTAGAATACGATTGTGGCGCCCGCTTACTTCTATCTGGTCTTCATAAGCTTCCACCAGGCCGTGGTGAACAAGCAGGGCATCATCAACTTCATCTCGAGGCATTTTAAAGGGTTTTTGGTCCTACAAATAGCATCATATAGGTAATTTTGGACGTAGCTTATGATTCTGGCACCCGTTTGCTTCTAGCTGGTCTCCATGGGCTTGCACTAGGCCGTGGTGAACAAGCAGGCCATCATCAACTTCATCTTGAGGCATATTAAAGGGTTTTTGACCCTACAATTAGCATCATATAGGTAATTTGGGATGTAGGTTATGGTATCTCTTTTTCATGGTTTTCATGGGCTTCCACCAGGTCGTGGTGAACAAGCAGCTCATCACCAACGTCAATTTCGACTCCATGCATAGGGGCCTTGCCCCTGTATGAAGTGGATGAAATTATTATATAGTGGGTTTTAGTAACCCAAAAAGTATCTCTTATCTATATTTTATCTGCGATTGAAGTAGGGGAAATTTTTTATTCAGCTTAATTTGAATTTTACTTGCAACTGAAGTGGATGAAATTTTTTCTTAGCAAAGAAATAAGTTTTATACCTTAGATTGTGAACTTTGTGCACTGTAAAAATTATCGTCAGTCCAATGTAAAACTGGATTAATTAATGATAAGAGAGCACCTGGCCAAAAAACTAATAAGTGTATTTAAAATCTGAGCTCCCGAAAAAAA
This sequence comes from Ptycholaimellus sp. GST1_10, assembly GCA_030248095.1. Classification (NCBI taxonomy): domain Eukaryota; kingdom Metazoa; phylum Nematoda; class Chromadorea; order Chromadorida; family Chromadoridae; genus Ptycholaimellus; species Ptycholaimellus sp. GST1_10. The sequence continues at coordinate 17,225 of JASANA010001498.1, read as the reverse complement.
AGTAAAATGTAAAAACATTTTAAAAAAATATGTATAGAAAAAAATTTATAACTGACTCTGCTACCCATCTCCATTGCAATTAATTGGTACCTTGGTCTATACCTTGGTCTAATTCTACGTACATATGATAGTTTTTAAGAAATAGACAAAATTTTGGAATTAAAATTTTAAAAAATATATTAAAATATTAATATTATATTAAATATATTTAAAAAAATACATTTCAACTAATGGGTAAATTCTGCAAAATTTGGGAGCCAACTATATTTTGACCGAATCAATTGCCATTAAAGTAAGGTGCTCTCTTATCATTAATTAATCCAGTTTTACATTGGACTGACGATAATTTTTACAGTGCACAAAGTTCACAATCTAAGGTATAAAACTTATTTCTTTGCTAAGAAAAAATTTCATCCACTTCAGTTGCAAGTAGAACTAGGCCGTGGTGAACAAGCAGGCCATCATCAACTTCATCTTGAGGCATATTAAAGGGTTTTTGACCCTACAATTAGCATCATATAGGTAATTTGGGATGTAGGTTATGGTATCTCTTTTTCATGGTTTTCATGGGCTTCCACCAGGTCGTGGTGAACAAGCAGCTCATCACCAACGTCAATTTCGACTCCATGCATAGGGGCCTTGCCCCTGTATGAAGTGGATGAAATTATTATATAGTGGGTTTTAGTAACCCAAAAAGTATCTCTTATCTATATTTTATCTGCGATTGAAGTAGGGGAAATTTTTTATTCAGCTTAATTTGAATTCTACTTGCAACTGAAGTGGATGAAATTTTTTCTTAGCAAAGAAATAAGTTTTATACCTTAGATTGTGAACTTTGTGCACTGTAAAAATTATCGTCAGTCCAATGTAAAACTGGATTAATTAATGATAAGAGAGCACCTGGCCAAAAAACTAATAAGTGTATTTAAAATCTGAGCTCCCGAAAAAAAAAGTAAAATGTAAAAACATTTTAAAAAAATATGTATAGAAAAAAATTTATAACTGACTCTGCTACCCATCTCCATTGCAATTAATTGGTACCTTGGTCTATACCTTGGTCTAATTCTACGTACATATGATAGTTTTTAAGAAATAGACAAAATTTTGGATTTAAAATTTTAAAAAATATATTAAAATATTAATATTATATTAAATATATTAAAAAAAAATACATTTCAACTAATGGGTAAATTCTGCAAAATTTGGGAGCCAACTATATTTTGACCGAATCAATTGCCATTAAAGTAAGGTGCTCTCTTATCATTAATTAATCCAGTTTTACATTGGACTGACGATAATTTTTACAGTGCACAAAGTTCACAATCTAAGGTATAAAACTTATTTCTTTGCTAAGAAAAAATTTCATCCACTTCAGTTGCAAGTAGAACTAGGCCGTGGTGAACAAGCAGGCCATCATCAACTTCATCTTGAGGCATATTAAAGGGTTTTTGACCCTACAATTAGCATCATATAGGTAATTTGGGATGTAGGTTATGGTATCTCTTTTTCATGGTTTTCATGGGCTTCCACCAGGTCGTGGTGAACAAGCAGCTCATCACCAACGTCAATTTCGACTCCATGCATAGGGGCCTTGCCCCTGTATGAAGTGGATGAAATTATTATATAGTGGGTTTTAGTAACCCAAAAAGTATCTCTTATCTATATTTTATCTGCGATTGAAGTAGGGGAAATTTTTTATTCAGCTTAATTTGAATTCTACTTGCAACTGAAGTGGATGAAATTTTTTCTTAGCAAAGAAATAAGTTTTATACCTTAGATTGTGAACTTTGTGCACTGTAAAAATTATCGTCAGTCCAATGTAAAACTGGATTAATTAATGATAAGAGAGCACCTGGCCAAAAAACTAATAAGTGTATTTAAAATCTGAGCTCCCGAAAAAAAAGTAAAATGTAAAAACATTTTAAAAAAATATGTATAGAACAAGTATACCGGTGGCCTCTTCTGGAGAGGGAGTCAAGGCCACCTAAATTGAACCCCCTCTCCTTGTGAAAAAACGAGTATACTTTCAAACAAGCTCACTTATGGCATTATGAAGCTCCTTAATCACACACCAAAGTGAGGGTGCGGCCACCTGTTTAGGGAGTTATTAATACTGGATTTCAAATTTCCTAATAGGAGCTGCTATTTGTACAATGGCGTTCGAAGGTCATCACCAAATTGGTCTAGACTAGTAAAAAAACTGGCAGGTTTTTCCACTAGGAAATGTTTTGAGCATTATGTGGAGTTGGAATTGAAAAAAGACGCAAAAACCCCCCAAAAACTGAATTTTTACCCAAAAAGTTGATGTTTCGACCTAAAAAATGCGGAAAATGCCCAAAATAGAGGTGCCTTGATACTTTTTTGGCCCGATTTACCCTAGAACCGTAAGATTGTCCGCCCAACAAAGCAGCCAAAGTGTCTGCAACAGTGCGCACGGGACGGACGGACGGACGGACGGTCGGTGTTCACCCGGACACCGGACATTTTTTTAAAAAGAGTTTTTGGAAATAACTTTTTTAATAAGGCACTAAAAAATTTTTGTCCAAAAAGAGGACCCCCCACAATTCGACCACGGCGCGTCGATTGAGCCTATTTGCAGCGCTCTCCTGACGTCTGTGTGACGAGCTACAGCCTGCAAAACTTTGGGAAAGCTGCAATTGGTTGTGTTGCTCGATAAGAGGGGCTTGGCGCTACCGCTCCGCTAACGCTCCGCTCGCGCAAGCCCAATAAAAAAGCGGAGCCTTTTCAACAACAAATTTTACAAAACCCTGCTTCCGCGCTTCCTAATGAGAAGCTTTATTTCATTTTAGACTAAGTAAATAGCAAAATTAAGCTCTGCAATTCGAAAACCAGCTACAGTTTTATTTCCAAAATAGAGGTCACAATAAATCTTACGAGTTGATCTTCACTATCAATCTCGGCAATCATTGTAAATTCACACAAACATTTACACCCAATAAATTAACACCAAAGCCAGCTGCCAAAGTCAATCGAAAAATGATCTGCAATCTTTGCAGCCTACAGCTGAGCCCAGGTTCAGAGGTGCAGCATGCCAGCCGACATCACCTCGGCGATGCTGGCACACTGCCTATCTGGCAATGCGCCGATTGCCCCTTTCTCTCCCACTCCCCTGCTTCTGCTGCCACTCATTCCCTACTCACTAGCCACCCGGCCATCAGCCTTCAGAATCCTCAGCCAGCTTTAGCCAGCATGCTCACACGCATTCGGGCAGATAGCCCAGCAGTTAAAGAGCTGTCCATGCCAACACCGGAACACTTGGCTGGCGATGCAAGACAGGAGCCAGCCGCGATTAATAAACCAGATGCTCAGGAGCATTGTTTGGAGCCGCTCCCGTTTTTGCCAAACGACGTGGAAGATCAGCCAAAGCAGGGCAGAGGGGAAGTGGAGGGACATTTTCTGAGGCCTCCTGCGAAGCACCGGAAACGTCCTCCTGTAGTGAAGGACATAATGCTCTGTCTTCGCTGCAAAACAGAAGTACATACGGCGAAAAGGTATCCCGACTGAAATAGCTGGGAGCGAGAAATTTTTGACCTGTTATTTGCAGGTGGCATAAGTTACAGACCCATGTGATCGGCTGTCTCAACCTGCGACCTTTTGCATGCGCTCAGTGTGGTATTCCCAGGAGGCGTCGAAGCGACGTTAGGACGCATCAGAAAGAGTCGAGGAAAGGATGCAGGTTGGTTTTTGGTTGTTTTTGGTCGTCGTTGAGTAGCAGTGTCTGTGAAATGGGACATATTTTAAGGAATGCGGAAGTAAAATTAGTCCAGCAAGAGCAGGATGAAATGGACATTCGAGACGGAATTCTGCGCTGTTTCAATATTGATGGGCAGCTTTGGAATGGTCTGTTTAGATAATAAAAAGTAATAAAGTCGCTCAATCAACGATCTTTGAACATATTTTAAACGACTAAGCTTTACAAAATACCTTTTTAACTCGCATCTTTTGATCAAGTTAAAGAGTGCCGAAATGGTGTGGAAATTTAAATTCACATCATAATATAAGTTTGATTAACAAAAAACAACTTCTTAAAAAGTACTCTTGAAAATGTATTTTACAATGTTTCGTGACCTCGAACCTTTTGCAGCCTGAAACTTTCTTTGGTCTTTCAACCCTGGCGTCTCAAAAATTAACCTATTCCACTATTCCCAGACTATGATTTTCACCATGGCCAGAATAATAGCATCTAAATGAATAATTTAATTGCATTTTGCATTCAAGATGGGTTGTCCGCTTTCACGTTACCCCCAGGCAAAATGTGCTCCAGACATTTACTGGAACTTAGCCATATATGGTAACTTTTTCTGCAGTCCATGGATGGTTTCTATTATTATCTAGATCTACGGTTTTTTTGGCTGACTCCTAGAACCCCCCCCCAAGACTTACACCCCCCAAGGGGTTACACCCCCCCCATTAATTACACCCCCCCCCCCAAGAATTACACCCACCCCCCAAGAATTACACCCCCCCCAAAGGGTATATATTGAAAAAATTTTTATTAGCTTAAAATGTTTCTCTTTACATATCTCAAAATTTAAACTCAAGGAATTTTTTTCTAAACAACTAAATGCCTACTTTTTTACTGAGTCTATACCTAGTTAGTCTATACCGTGTTCGTCATGCTACTAGTTAGTCTATACCGCAATATAGGGCGTAGCCACCTGACTTTTTTAAAGGCTCGCGAGGGACATAGTTAGTCCTTACCGAGTTGAGCACTTTAAACATCAATGAACTCGGTATAGCCAAACTAGTAGGTACTGCCACAGTCATGACCTCGTCGAGGACGAGCATGCGTCTAAGCTTATGAGTTGGAATCTTGAAAGGTACTCCTGGTAGGGGGACAAGCCCCTACTCCTGGTAGGCATGCGCCCGCCATCCGGTATAGACTAACTATGCTTGTAAAAAAAGGGGGAGGGTGTAAATCTTGGGGGGGGGGGTGTAAGTTTGGGGGGGGTTCTAGGAGTCAGCCGTTTTTTTTCCCTTTAATTTATGTTCATCATACTTTGCATGCCATCATCATGCGACAAGGAAACGATTCTAATGGTAATTAATGTTTTATTCCGGCATTCCACTTCCGTTTTGGCACTGTCCCCGTCCATAAATGATCCTATTGCAATACGGCTAAGAGGACTGATGCGAGCCTCTCAATGCCAATAGTTTTCATTTTCAAATGCCTTTGTTCGATCATGTTTTACTGCAGCTAAAAGCCTGTTGACAAAAAACACGAATTATTTCTTGCGCCCGCCCATCATGGGAGGGATGAGCTGGGCCTCGCGTACGATGTCGCAGACATTGCGACTCACCAAACCACAGCGGTGTGGACAGGCACAGGCCTGTGAAGTCGCTTCATAAGGGTGTGAGGAGAGGAAGCAGTGATGAGCAAATGGAAAATAAATGTAGGAGAAACTGGAAAGTGACCTGAAAAATATAGATTGCCCCGCTTGACCGCTATGCGCTCCGCTGAGGGGCAGGGGGCGGGGCGAGAGCGCAGTGACTATGCTCCGGCTCCGTGGCCTCCCCGGCCCCTCCGTCTGCGCTTCGTCGCTGCGCTCTCGCCCCGCCCCCTGCCCCTCAGCTTCGCGAAATTTCAGCTCTAATATCCAATAATTTCATTTTCCATTTGCTCACAACTGAGAGGAAGGGTGCGAACGGCAAGGCAGCTCTTGAATGGGCCATTGCAGGAGCTGCGCCATCCGTCCACCTTGCCCGTGCGCTTGCGGTAGGCTACGATGCATCTCAAGTGCTTTTTTATTAGCATTGGTCAAGGACGGATCTAGGGTTTTGGTTTGGGGGGTGAAAAATTTGGTTCGGCGGGTGAAAAATTGTGTTTTGGGGGTAAAAAATACGTCTGTGAATGTATGGCTTTTATGGGCTTTGGTTCATTTCTGGCTACTACCACCCACTACCACTACCACCCACTTACTTCGGGGGGTGAATTCACCCCCTAAAATCGCTTCGCGGGGGGGGGGGGGTGAAACCTCACCCTATTAAACCCCCAAAATCAGCCCTTGGCAGTGGTGTATGGTTTGCGAAGTGCAAGAGCTGCAATATTCAGATTTACCTTATCTCGGGACAAAAGGGGACTCGATCGTCTTCCTAGCCGGCTTCTACTAGCTTAGGTTTCAATATGAATAAGCAGGATCGCCTCTGCGATGAATGAGGGTCAGTTCCAACCTGAGACACTTAATTCAACTTACTGGTCATGCTTCTGGCAACAGCTGTCCGCAGCATTCGTTGGAGCTTTTTCATCTGAAATAATATTTGTAACATCGAAACGGCCTTATTTTTCAATCAATTTATCAATTTCAATCAATTTATTGTATGCTTCGCTTAGGCACCGTTTATTAGGCTTTGCTCTTGGGCCTCCGCGCCCATGCCCTATAGTCTCCGGAGCTCTAATTGTGCTGCCTTTCATGGCAGGCGGCTTTTGCGGCACAAAAATGGTAGTAAAGATTACCCTGTGCATCTGTAAAATGACCACAGTAGTTGCCCTGTTTCAGCAGAGCCACGGAGGAAAGGCCAAGCACTTCTGCCGCTGTCACTGCCTCAAAATTACCTTGCGTCATTCATGTTTTTTTTAATTTTCAAATCTTTTTCAGATACAACTGTACCATTGCACCAAAATTGCGTTCCATTAAACTGATTTTTAGGTTCGAAATTTTAAGATATTGCGAATTGCGATATTGGGAATTGTGAACCGTGTCCATTTGATCAACACCAGCGGGGAAGCCTTTTCCAGAGTGTTCTCGTTTCCCAGCAACTCTTGCGATTCTAAATAAGCTTGATGCAAAATAAAATATTCTTAATCCAAAGAGAAATTTCTTCTTTTTGATTTTTTTTCCTACAATCCAGATTTTGTTTTATGTCAGGAAAGTTTTTTGTGACAAATTAAGATATGGGACAACACGAAAAGCTTCACAAACCCGAACACCAGCAAGAACACCATCCCCCAGAATGTGAGCATGATTAAGTTTTCAAATGGATATTCTTAACTGAATTAAAAATTGAAGACATTCACGAAGAAAGAGGGCATTAGCATTTCAAATGCTCTTTCAGATGGTAATAGATGCTAATGGTGCTGAAAACTGAAAGAAAAGGAAGTTTTCCTACGAATAAAATAATGATTAAGAAGTAGAATTAGCCGAATATGGGAAAAATCCCAGGCGATTTGCTGATTCTATCAAAATAAGGTTGGTTTAACTTGTTAATCTATCGGTATTCATTACGTATTTGCACCAAATGATTTGAAATGTCAGATTATATTTCCTGAAAATTTCCTAAATAACAAAGGAAACATTCAAATTAACGCAAATAAATTGTTCCAAGATTTTACCGCACCTAATTGGGCCATTCATGCCATTTATTTGCTTAATCTCATGACAAGCCCATTTTCCCACTTTTCTCCCACTTATTCGCAATCATCATCACATATAGAAATATCGCATATCGCATTAGAGCACTGTATTATTGGGCAATCAATCGCAGTAGGCGGGCTTTGGCCGCACATCGCTCAGTTCACAGATCGTCTCCCGCACGAATTTCAGATGCGGAAAGGTCTGGAAGGCAATTCTCTTTCCCTGGCCTCGAGACAGGCAGATGAAACCTTGGAGTAGACGGCCAACTCCAGACTGTGACGCTCGTTGTGGAGTCGGATAAGGTCGGTGAGGCAGCGTCGGGGGCCTCGCGAAGCAATGCCCAGCAGCTCCAGCCGTCCATCCTTGCCCAGTCCTGCTGCGGGTCCCCCCGAGTCACCCTCCAGCAGTCCGAATATTTTTTCTAATTTATTCTGAATTTTTTTCGTTGTTTTTTTTGATCGCAAATTTATCATCTACTTTCTAGGTGGATAGTTTTGAAAACTGAAATTTTGGTGGCTCACTAAGACTGGAAAAGTTCGTAACACCCATTTGGGAATTGACGTTCATTCGAAGGTTTGTCTTATGGCTATTCATTTTGGGAAGCTAGCCATCAATTTGAGTTAGTAGAAAAGGAAAAGACAAAAGTATTTGCTACCATGCATACTCTGACGTATTTGTCGTCCTGGGGATTACCACTGAGGCAGAGCTCCAAATCGGAAATGCTCTGCGTCCCAGCCTTGCGACAGCGCTCCCTGGTCACTATACTCATATTCACCGAGGAAGGCTCGTCTGCAATAAAGCCCTGTACAGCCCACTTTCAGAACAGCTGAGTGCAAAATTATGTATTAAAAAACTGAAAAAATGAAATAAATTGATTTTTTCACTGGCAACCTATTTTTAAAAAATTCACAATTTATAAATTTATTGTAAAACTTTTTTCCACAGACAAACTTTTTCTTAAAAACAAGTATATGGCGCAAAGCGCAATAGGTGACCGCGGAGCACATCCTATATATGAAATTTTGTTACTCAAAAAAGCAAGTATGTGGTTTCTCAACCAATTTCAAAAGTAAGCACAGATTTAGAATCAACATATAAGACAGTAAACAAAAAAATCAAGTCTTCTGTGCAATTCTCAAGACTTCAGGTATTACAGCGCAAAAACCATATATTGCAATTTTCCAAACGTTCTACCCAGAAAAGTAATGTTTCAAATGCTTTGGGCTCAGTTACACCCCTCCAGATATTCTTAAAATTTTATTAGCTTTCAGGAAAAAAAGTTTGTCAAGATCCATGGAGAATTCGCCATTTCTCAACATACCCTATTTTTCAACCATTTTACCCAAAAAAGTAATGTTTTAAATGCTCCGGGACCGGTTCCACCCATAAAGATCTTTCTAAAATGTTATTACCTTTCAGCAAAAAAAAAGTTTGTCCAAATCCATTGAGAATTCGCCATTTCTCAACATACCCCATTTTTCAACCTTTCTACCCAAAAAAGTAATGTTTCAAATGCTCCGGGACCGGTTCCACCCATCCAGATCTTTCTAAAATGTTATTACCTTTCAGCAAAAAAAAAGTTTGTCCAAATCCGTTGAGAATTCGCCATTTCTCAACATACCCCATTTTTAAACCGTTCTACCCAAAAAAATAATGTTTCAAATGCTCCGGGACCGGTTCCACCCATCCAGATCTTTCTAAAATGTTATTACCTTTCAGCGAAAAAAAGTTTATCCAAATCCGTTGAGAATTCGCCATTTCTCAACATACCCAATTTTTCAACCTTTCTACCCAAAAAAGTAATGTTTCAAATGCTAAATTTCCGGGTCTACCCCTCCAGATCTTCCTAAAATATTATTACCTTTCAGGAAAAAAAGTTTGTCCAAATCCGTTGAGAATTCGCCCGTTCCCAGCATTTCCAGATACAGATATATATGTATCTGGTACCATCGGCAAGCCTAAATTGAATCTCTTTTCTCCCAAAAATTCGATTACCCTGAGTTCAAAGTCAAAGAAATACATCTACTACTAGTGGAATCAGCTTCTAAGACATTTGCATTTTGTTTTAGCGCGCAGTTCAGAGGCTCTTTCCATTGCGCGCAAAAACAAAATGCAGGTGGCTCAGCAGATTCCACTAGTAGTAGATGTATTTCTTTGACTTTGAACTCAGGGTAATCGAATTTTTGGGAGAAAAGAGATTCAATTTAGGCTTGCCGATGGTACCAGATATTTCTCCCACTTTTTATACATAAAACAAAAAATATTTGCAATGAGGAGGATTCGAACCCAGCCCTCACAGATCCAGATCAGGCGAACAAACCACTTGACCATACAGCCGCATGCTTTTATATTCAATTGGACTATATTAATTAAATACACTTATGTCTTTGCTGACCCGTTACTGTTGGCCAATTGAATACCTACTATCATCCATTGAATAGATGCGGAGGAGGAGAAGAAGAAGAAGGAGAAGGAGTTCGGACAAATGGTTTTCAGCGATTTTCTCTAGAATTCTGCCGTTTTCTGACGATTCCTCGCGAGTTTTGGACAATTTGCAGATGCTCTTTCCAATGCAACAGGAATTAGAACGATTGAAGCTTTCTGTCATGAGCTAGAGCCTTATCAAAATTAAGATCTAGCAATAACCCCGAAAACGTACACCTGGGTCGAAAAGAGGGGCTGGGCGCTGACACTCCGCTAAAGCTCCGTTCGCGCCAGCCCAAAATACCCATGGGGCTGGCGCGAACGGAGCGTTAGCGGAGTGTCAGCGCCCAGCCCCTCTTTTCGACCCAGGTGTACGTTTTCGGGGTTATTGCTAGATCTTAATTTTGATAAGGCTGCTGCTCCTCACAAAAAGCTCCAATCGTTCTAATTCTTTTTTTATTAGAAAGAGCAACTTCTAATTGTCCACAACTCGCGAGAACTCGCCAAAATGTTGCAGCAATAATTAGAAAATTGCTCAAAACCATTTGTCCGAACTCCTTCTTCTTCTTCTCCTCCTCCGCATCTATTCAATGGACGATAGTAGGTATTCAATCGGCCTGCACTAAAGGCATCAATCGGCAAGGTTCAATGGTAATTTGATTTAATTTTTATATGCTAATTATGCATACAGATTCATCCGACTGGGTGGCCAAGTGGCTTTTTCGCTAGACAATTAGAAGATAAGGCTGGGTTCGAACCTTCATCAATGCATAACTTTTTGTTTTTTTATATAAAAAGTGGGTAAAATATGTGGTACCATCGGCAAGCCAAACTTATTTTTGCTACCTGAAATTTTGTTCCAGCTGATTTTCACATTTTATCAAAAGTAGAAGAAATAACTGGTACCATCGGCAAGCCAAAAATAAGACTCTTTTCTCTCAAAATTGAAAATACCCCGAGTGAAAAGTCAAAGAAATAAAATTACTACTAATGGAATCTGCTGCGACATCTGCATTTTGTTTTTGGGCGCACATGGAAAGAGATTTGGAACTGTGCGCCCATAACAAAATGCAATTGTCCAAGCAGCAGATTCCATTAGTAGTAATTTTATTTCTTTGACTTTTCACTCGGGGTATTTTCAATTTTGAGAGAAAAGAGTCTTATTTTTGGCTTGCCGATGGTACCAGTTATATTGGGCTGGCGCGAACGAAGCTTTAGCGAAGTGTCAGCGCCCAGCCCCTCTTTTCGACCCAGGTGTATGTTTTGAGGGTTAATGCTAGATCTTGAAATTGATAAGGCTCCTGCTCCTCACAGAAGAATCCAATCGCTCTGATTCTTTTTGCATTGGAACGAGCATCCTCCAATTAGTCTACACTCGCGAGAAACTGCCAAAATGTTCACAATTTGGTATAGAAAAATGCAAAACAATGTGCCGTCCGAACTCCTTCCCTGCTGCTGCTGCTGCCCTGCTGCTGCTGCTGCTGCTGCTTCGCATCTGCTAATGAACGAGAGTAGGTATTCATTTCTCCCCCCGCCCCAACCTCTGACTGGTCATTGGGCCTCACGTTTACTCATAAACCTTATGTTAAATGCATTAGGTTAAACTATATGCACCAGTGGTGTAGTGGTCTGAGCGGTTGGGCAGCCGGTTGAAACTGGCATGTTCGAATCCTACTCAGGCAATCATTTTATTTTTTGTCTATTTATTCAAATTTGGGGAAATAGCTGGTACCATCGGCAAGCCAAAATTAGTTCTTTTCTCCTAATTTCGCACTGTCTCAAATCTCCCAATTTAGCACATTCCAAACTTTTATTTTTTAGTTAATTGGTTTTTTATTACTCATTTATGCATTGAACTATAAACTAAAAACAACAATTAGAAGAAATGAATTGATATAAATTTATTTTTCTATGTTTAAAGTTGAGGAAATAACTGGTACCATCGGCAAGCCGAAAGAAATCTCTTTTCTCCCAAAAAATCGATTGCCCCGAGTGTAAAGCCAAAGAAATTGCCCAACTACTAATGGAATCTGCTGTGTCTTTTGTATTTTGTTAGAGCGCGCATGAAAAGAGCCTTGGAACTGCGCGCGAAAACAAAATGCAAATGCCCCACAAGCAGATTCCATTAGTAGTTGGGCAATTTCTTTGGCTTTACACTCGGGGCAATCGATTTTTTGGGAGAAAAGAGATTTCTTTCGGCTTGCCGATGGTACCAGTTATATATATATGAGGACAAAAGTTCTGTAACCTCTATAGACCGCGGAGCGGCCCTTCGGGCCCTCTCCGCGGTCAACAAGACAAACGGGGCATCTCCACAGCGCCCAGCTGGCGGGCCATCCAGACAAGGCCGTGCTCGTTGAGCCAGCTGTTTTGGTGCAGACTTTCCAGGCGTGCTCGGAGGTAGATTTGGTAGAGGAGCTTGAGCATGAGCGGCGATTTGTCTTTGATCCGGTAGCCCCAGCCAGCCGCCGTCACTATGTTGCCCTCTTCTGCCCCATCCTCGGCCGGCAGGCAGATCGGCTGACGCTCCCTGGAGAAGCGAATCGGCCTGCATGGACAGTCTTTGTTTTCTTATTTGCTTTGATCTGCAAAAAGATCAATTTTGATCTGCAAAAAGGATCTGCAAAAGGAGCAAAATCTTTTTTGCTATGAAAAAAGAGAGCATTACAAATGCTTCAGTTCATGCGACCTGCAGCCGATTAAAGTAACATAGTGCACTAGGGGTAGTGCGCTACCCTAGCAATGCTTAAGGGGGTAGTGCACTATGGGTAGTGCACTAGGGGTAGTGCACTAGGAGGGGGTAGTGCATTAAAGTATGGTAGTGCACTAGGGGTAGTGCACTAGGGCACTAGGGAACTAGGGGTAGTCACCTCCGGAGGTGGCTAGGAGGGGGGTAGTGCGTTTTGTAATCTCATATATTTTCATTTTCCATGGCTGAAATGGTTCAAAATTGGCCACTACCGACCCTTATTGGTCCCTAAGACTTGATGAGACTTGCTTTGTTTCATATGGAAAATGAAAATGTGGATTATTGCTCAAAAAGTGGAAAACATTAAAATGTTCCATATAACAAACATTTCCATCTACAAACAACCTAGCCCAATATTTAATATACAAAAGCTGAGAAGTTGTTTAGTTGAAGAAAAATTTGCTTTCATCAACAACTAATTTTTCCCTTAAAGGCACAATGCCAAAAAATGCACCTCCTGAGATCAAACTCCAATTTCTTTGTGGATACAAGGCACCAAGATAGTTCATGGAAAGCAACTTCACCACCCATCCCTTTCTAAGTAAAGACTAAAGTAAAGACATGTAAAGACGAAGCACTAACTCCTAAATTTATTTCGCTTTTTCATTAAATTTTGTCCATCAAGCATCTTGATGAGATGCCTCCCTGGCTCTCGTGTCTTCCAACGCTTATGGACAGCAGTGATGTAATCATAGCATCTAGATAAATGCCATTTAAAGTAAGCAGCGATAAGAATGGTGGATTGATGAGCAGTCATTTCCTCATTTCATTAAATTCTGCTACAGTTATTTAATTGTAATTAGCTTTTAGGTGACATAGATTTGCCAAAAATGTGCTTAGTCATTGTTAACTTCATCATCTTCAGCATAAAAAGAGCTAAAATAACAGCCTAGTGCATTACGTAGTGCACTACCTAGTGCACTAGGAATAGCGTTTCATACTTTAGTGCACTAGGGTAGTGCACTACCTAGTGTGCTAAACCTAGTGCACTACCTAGTGCACTACCCCTAGTGCACTAGGGGTAGTGCAGCACTAGATTACTTTAATCGGCTGCTGGTCCTTTTGAAAAATTATTGAAAAATTGTTCAATTATTGAAGAGGGAGCGCCTCTAAAAGATTGTAAGGGTACCGCTGAAGTTTCAGGATGGCAATGTCGCCATCTCCCTCTCCAGTGTCGCTTTCCCAGGTGCCCTCCGGATTGTCCGGCACAGTCCTGATCCTGCTCACGTTCCTCTGTCGCTCGCCTTTGCCCCTCCATGCAGTGCTGTCAATGCTTATGAACTCATTCCTTCCCTTTTCGCTTCATCCGCTATATTTCATCCTCTACTTCTGACTAAAGGGTAAATGAACTGATGGTGCCCCAGCTGAACACGGAGGCTGCCTGCGGTGTAGTTGGCATCGTAGCCTCCGTAGGGGATGCTGTGACCGACGCAGTGCTTGGCGGTGATGATGATGTCGCTCTCCTCCGCCTCGTCTGACACTCGGATCAGATTGGCGCTGCAGGCGAAGTGGCAGCCCCATGAGCAGCCCCCACACACTGCAACCGCACTCCATTAGCGGAGCATTGATTCAGAGTTGAGGCAGGGGGCTTAGGGAGAAGGTTTGGCAGACACCTAGTCCCCCCTATGGGATCCCCCCCCCCACATGGCGGGGTACCGGCCAACCAAGCGGAGGACCCCCATGAAGGTTCCCAAGATTTTACCTACCACACACACCCTGCGCTAACTCGTCCCCTAGTTGATACGCCTTTGGCGAAAGTAGGTGAAAATAGGCGAAATTGTGTCTTGGGGGGAACTGTCTCGACGACTAGTTCCCCCCAAAGACGTTTGACGACTAGTTCCCCCCCAAAAAATTTTGACGACTAGTTCCCCCCCCCCCCCCCAAAATTTTTGATGACTAGTTCCCCCCCCCCCCCCCCCAAGACAAAAAATTCCCAGTTTAGACTGCCATATCAACTAGGGGACGCGTTGGCGCAGGGTGTGTGGTTATAGGTGAAAATCTTGGGGGGAGGGGGGGAACATTCATGAAGGGGGGACTTTCATGAGGGGGGTTCTTGCCTGGGGGGGGGGGGGGGAATCTCATGGGGGGAAACCAGGTGTCAGCCAAAGGTTTTAGGTTGCTGAACCAGGCAACTGCCACTGAAAGGCAATTGACAAATCAGAACATTTGGGCTGAAGGCAAACTTGAACAATCGCAAAAATGGCCAACTCCAAAGGCTGACTAGCCAAGGCCATTCTCCTTGCTCCAGAACGACACCGCCTTCGTTCCTCTTCGTCAGCTTTACTCCAGGAAGCTCTCCGCATTTACACCTTCCGATCTATCTTAGCCTTCTATAGAAAGTCATAACTCATTTGAACCCATTGAAGCGATGGCATTTGCTACTCTGGCCAGCAGCTTCAGAGATGGAAGCGGCGTAGAGGAGGCAGAAAAGGAAGGTGGAAAGGCTGCTGCGAAACATGACTGATTGAAACGGATGGTTTGGGGGCCTGAAATTGAACTGCGGGAACGTGAGGAGAAACAGAATAGCTAGATTGATAGATCAGACAGGTTATTGGATATTCTTGGCATGTCAGATATTACCATATCTGGTACCATCGGCAGGCCAAATGTGGGTCTCTTTTCTCCAAAATTTGCGATTGCTCTAAGTAAAAAGTCAAGGAAATACATTTTCTACTCGTGGAATCTGCTGCTTGGACAGTTGCATTTTGTTTTTGGCGCGCAGTTCAGTGTCTCTTTCCATGCGCGTCCAAAAGTGTCTCTTTCCATGCAGTAGATTGGGCTGGCGCGAGGGAGCATAGCGACCGTCAGCGCCCAGCCCCTCTTTTCGACCCAGGTGTACGTTTTCGGGGTTATTGCTAGATCTAAAATTGATAAGGCTCCTGCTCCTCACAGAAGAATCCAATCGTTCTGATTCTTTTTGCATTGGAAAGAGCATCATCGAATTGTCCAAAACTCGCGAGAAATCGCCCAAAACGTGCAGCAATCATTAGAAAATCACTCAAAACCATTTGTCCGAACTCCTTCTTATTCTCCTTCTTCTTCTTCTCCTTCTCCGCATCTATTCAATGGACGGTAGTAGGTATTCAATCGGCCTGTACTTAAGGCATCAATTGGCAAGGTTCAATGGTAATTCTGAGCAATTAATATGGTCTAAGTCTACAAAGGAAGTTGTGCGGCTGTGTGGTCAAGTGGCTTGTCTATTTGACTCGATTCAGAGGTGACCAGGTTCAAACCTTCTTCGATCCTTTTATTTTATTCTTTTATTTTTTTATCTTAAAAGTGGGAGAAATATGTGGTACCATCGGCAGACCAAAAATAATACTCCTTGTTCCCAAAAATCGATTCCCCTGAGTTTAAGACAAGAAAAATTCTCAAAAATATGTTAATTTTCCAATGAATTTCCATAATATTTTTCATTTTCGAATTGTTCCTTTTCGTTATATTTTTCAAATAAGTTTTTTTATTCACTTTTTGATTTATCTAATAAAATCTTAACTAAATATATAGCCAACAATATCAAATTTTACTTTTACATTTTATACTATATTAAAAGTGGGAGAAATATCTGGTACCATCGGCAGGCCAAATGTGGGCCTCTTTTCTCCAAAATTTGGAATTGCCTCGAGTAAAAAGTCAAGGAAATACAATTTCTACTAGTGGAATCTGCTGCGTCATCTGCATTTTGTTTTTGGGCGCGCATGGAAAGAGACACTGAACTGCGCGCCAAAAACAAAATGCAACTGACCAAGCAGCAGATTCCACTAGTAGAAATTGTATTTCCTTGACTTTTTACTCGAGGCAATTCCAAATTTTGGAGAAAAGAGGCCCACATTTGGCCTGCCGATGGTACCAGATATATGTTGTATTTAGGGAGGCAGATGTTCGCGTCATAGAAAAGGATTCAAATGAAGCGACTGTTCGTAAAGGACTAGTAGAATGTTTCGATACGCCTTTCATAAATTGGCAGGGGTTATAAAGTACACGAAACGAGAATTAACAAGGCTAACTATAGATTTCCAGCTAACTGGCTATGCAATTTTTCCAAAAATACAACACTTGGGCCAAAAGCATAAACTATACAAGTTTCATATACAAGCAACAAGTTTGATGACGTGCAATTTTGATCAGCAGTTCCACGGCAAGGCGATTTGAAGATCAAATTATTCATCGTAAGCAAAACTTCTTACGATGAATAAATTGATCTTCAAATGGCCTGTACAGCAAAATCACATTCCTTCTTGATCACCAAAAGAAATCTGAGCAAACAGGACACACAAATTCAGTAAAGCCATTCTTTTAGTGACGTTCTCTTAAAAATGATTTGCAATCTTTGCCGCTTAAAGCTGAGCCCAGACTCCGAGATTGAGCACGCCAGTCGGCATCATCTCGGCGATGCTGGCTCAATGCCTATCTGGCAATGCGCCGATTGCCCCTTCCTCTCCCCCGCTCCCCTGCTTCTGCTGCCACCCACGCAGTACTCACTGACCACCATTCCATCAGCCTTCAGAAGCCCCAGCAAGCTTTGGCCGGAATTTTGATGCTCATGCGAAACACACTCGCAGAAGAGGAGGTCAAGCCTACACCAGAACACTTGGCTGCGAGACAGGAGCCAGCCCAGAGTAAACCAGAGGCTCAGGAGCCTTGTGTTGAGCTTTACCCGTTTTTGGCAAACAATGAAG
>JASANA010001497.1:0-22207 GCA_030248095.1 Ptycholaimellus sp. GST1_10 | reverse complement strand
CGCAGCAGCTTCACCGCTTTCTCCACTGCCATTAGCTCCAGCTTTGGCATGTCTTCCAGGTGTCCTGGATTAGGAGAGGCTTTGGAGATGAGCAGAGTGCAGTAGGCACTGCTGGAGATCTTGCGGCAATTGCCGTGCTTGTCGAGGATGGTGATGGGGACGGGGCGGGATGCATTGCTGGCGAAGGAGTGAGCATAGCAGCAGCAGCCGTGTGCCTTGCCGCTCGCGTCTGCAAACACCAGCAGTCGGACCTTTGACTTCGGAGACCAGGCCGCCCTCCTCTGGATCTTCACTGAGGGCAGCCTTTCCAAATCTTCAAGCACCTCCTTCCACCAGTCCTTGTACTGGGCGGTGATGGAGTCATCCCAGCCGTAACCGTCCGCCTGGATCTGGCTGAAGAGGAGCTTGGCGATGATGATGATGGGGGAGTGTAGGTTGTGTGGGTCAAAATGGTGGGTGAAGGTCTTGATGACTGTGCGTTTGGTGCATGGCCAGAGGGGAAAGGGGATGTCGGTGTGGCCAATGAACAGGGCGTCGATGACGATGTCCCAGCCAAGGCCCAGGATCTTCACGCCCTCCATCTTCCCCTTCTCCTCCTCGGAGAGGCTGGAGTTGAACACCTCGCCTTGAACTCCCTCAGGTTCATCTTGGCCGCGTCAAAGATGGCCACAGCTTCCCTCTTCTTCTTCATTGCCTTGGTGACGTTGGAGGTGTTGAAGGTGATGTTGTCCATGTAGATGAGGGACTGGATCTCCCGGGCCAGGTCGGAGCCCTCCTCCTCCAGGAATGAGTTGATCACGACCTGGAGGACGGCCGGGCTGGACTTGAACCCAAAGCCTATGCGTGTCAGGCAGAGGTAGGCGTAGTTCTTGAACCCAGGCAGCTGGGAGGGATCCTTGAGCCAGATGAATCTGGCTAAATCCTTGTGTTCGGGAGGAGAAGGATTTGAAGGAAAGCCTTCTCCAGATCCCCTACCACCAGGGATTCTCGGAGAACCGGTACCGCAGCAGTATCCCCATCAGAGACCCCAGGAGCTGGGGCCCTGTCTCCAACAGGTCGTTGAAGGTCGTGTTGGGGAGGACTCGGGACGTGGGGTCCAGGACTGGGTGGCACTTGGTGTGTTGCGAGGTTGATTTCTCAACCAGAAAGCATGGTAGATAGAACACCTGCCGGTCCTGCCGCTCTACCTCCTCGAGAGGCACTTCCTCCACATACCCTGCTTCCACCATCTGCCGGACGGAGAGATGGAAGGCCTCTCTGAGGTCCTTCCTCTTTTCCAGCTTCCAACACAGGCTGTGCAGCCTGTTCAGAGCCTCATTTTTGCCATCCCTGGCTCCAGCAGGGAACCCTCCATCTTGGAAGGGGAAGGGGGCCATGAAGCGTCCCCCTGGGTTCCTCTGTAGGTCTTCCTTGAAGCGCAGCAGAGCGGCAGCACGAGCGTCCTCCTGGATCTCTTCTTCAGTGAGGCCCTCACTCTCGAGGGTATAGAGCTCCTGGAGCTCTCCACTTACGCTCGCATTCACCAGCATTGAGGCCTCTCTCTGCTGCTTCTCGGAGAGGATGACCTCAAGTTGAGGGGCGCCGATGAGGAGCTGGCCAATGGGCGAGTTGTTAAAGGACAGGAGGGGCGTGATGTCAGCCTCTCTGTCCATCTTGCCCAGGATGAGTCTGCCCACGTCCAAGCCGATGAGGATGTGGACCAGCATGAAGGAGGAGCCCTCCTTCGGCGGCATGTTTACGATGGCTGGGAACCCTGCCGCGATCTCCTCCCATTTTTCTGGAGAGAGGGAGGGAAGCATCTTGACGGGCGGACAGAGCTCCTCCAGAGCTCTGGCCTTGAGTTCCATGCCAAAGCCGTTGGCGGTGCACAGGTGGAGGCGCACTATTGACATCGTGCGAGGCTGGTGCAGGGACTCCCCGAAGACTCCCACATTCACTACTTCCTCTCCTATCACAGGAAGGCCGAGTAGATCTGCGATGCTCTTGTTGATGCAGGTGATATGGGAGCCTGTGTCTAGGAGGCAGTTGACAGTCTCCGTGATGGGGCTGTCCTGGATGGGGGAGGCAGCCACCTTGGCGCAGAAGTGAATGATGATGGCTTCGTTGCACATGTCGAGGGCCTCGGAGTAGTCGGAGACTGACTCCATCGTGGTTGTCATCACCATCGGCAGGGAAGAGCCTCATCCTGGTCTCTTTCCTCCTTTCTTACCCTCCTTCTGCCAGGTGTCTTTCTTCTGAGGCTTGTGTTGGGTGGAGGGTTGGCATGAGGAGGAGGAGAAAGGCTTCTTCTTCAGCTGCTGCCCTTGAGACTGGCACTTTTGGCCCTGTGATCGTTGTTGGGTACCCTGCTGTCTGCCGGCGGGCGAGCTGTCAGGGTAGGCCATGTAGCAGAGGGCCAAATGATGGCTGGAGCTATTGCAGTGGCTGCAGTTGTAGGGGCTGAGACACTGAGACACGGTGTGCCCCTTTGTGAGGCAGCGATAGCAGCAATCATACTTTGCAATCTGGTCCTTGTGCTGTTTGGCGGACTTGAACTGATCGCAGTCCATGGCCTTGTGCTTCCTCATGCAGATGGAGCAGGACTGCTCCGTCTTGTCGCCTGAGCCCTTGCCTGCTTCCTTCTGCTGAGCGAAAGAGACGGGCAGGAAGGAAGGGCTGGAGGAGAACTGCTTCTTCGAGGGCTGCTTTGGGCGGGAGGTGGACGAAGACGAAGAGCTGGCCTCCATGGTGGTTGCCTGGAGGAGGGTGCTTTTGTTACGCTGCACCTCCACCTCCTTGTTGAGGACCTGCATCAGGTCGTAGAGCGTGACCTGATGGGAGAGGAGGCCCTGATTGGTGAGTTTCTTGGCCACGGCGTTGGCCAGTTGGTTGCTCAACTTCTTCATCGTCACCCCAACGAGGAACTGCAGTTGCGCCTCCTCCATCTTGCACTGCTGTGCCAAGAAGAGGTAGAGGTTCCGGAGTTTGTCTCGGAATGACTCTAGGCTTGAAATCGGCGCTGGGAAGGGCCTGGATGGAGTTGAGGGCTTCCTGGATGTGCACCGTTGGATTGTTGTACGCATCCTCCAGGACCTTCATTGCCTGTTCGTAACTGCCCTCCATGCTCTGCAGCGATTTGATCTTCTCCGCTGCTGAGCCCTTCAAGGCCTTCGATAGGTAGACCATGCAAGTGGCCAGATCTTCCACTCATTGGTCAATCCAGAGTTTCCAATGCTGTTTCCAAGTTGGAAACTGGATATAGTCTCCAGAGAAAAGAGGGAGTTCTAGGGGCGGAAGGTCTCTGAGGCTGGCGGCACTGAGCTTGTTGGCGAGGTGATCAATGACGTTCTCCATACCCTTGAAGAGGCCGTCAATGGAGACCTGGCCAGAGCTTGTGGACGCTCCCTCCGAAGACCCGTTTGCTGCAGTGGAGGGCGGAGGGGGCAGCGGCGCATTGCTTGTCCCTGGCCCAGCTTCCTGTCTTCCTCCATCTCCTTCCAGCGACACCAGGCTGACTGTCACTGAGGGCTCATTGCCTCCTTGTGGATGTTGAGGCGCCAAGCAGGAGTGAGGGGAGGGGCGTGCAAAGAGATCTGCCCAGGATCTGCCGCTCAGAGTAGACGAGGATGAGCTTGGCGGTGGGGGCTGGCGCAGAGACGCAAAGAGGCTCCCTCCAGCCTGTCTTCCTCTAGCAGGTGGGGCAATAGGAGCCTGGTAGGGGTTGATGAAGGGGGCTGGGGGGTGAGTCCAGAGGGCACCTGTGGGGGACCTGGTTGCGGAGCTGTTGGATGAAGTGGTCCAGCTCTGCGTCCTGCTGGCGTCCGTTGGCCTGCAGGCCCCGTGTCTGCGCCTGCTCATACTGCGCCATCTGCTGGTATTGCGGTGACTGGCGCTGGTTGGCCGTGTTCGTTGCCGTGGCCTGCCAAGGGTCCTGTTGCCCCACCCTTCCTCCCTCCTCCATTCCTCCTACCTCCATCCTTGGAGGCTGAGTGATGGTGTTTTGAGGATGGGGTAAGGGTTGAAGGGGGCGGAGGGAATGATGGCCGCTGATAGAGGTGGCACATAGATGGACTGCGAGTGCGTCTGTTTCAGCCTGAAGCTGGCGAGGAGGGGCGGGTGCCTGGTGCCGGGGTGAGGCGCATACTGGCATGAACTGATCCACTTCCTGGCCATCTGCCAGGAGACCTCAGACGGGTTCAGCCAGCGCCACTTCAGCTCCTTGCTGCACAACCAGGGGACCGGCCTGCTGTTCGCGAACAGCCTCCTGCCCTTCTCCTTCTTCCACCCACCAATCTTCCTGCCTATCAAGGCCTTGCTCATGCATCATGTCCCTAAGGCCGTTGTGCCAATTCATGTGAGTGTGGAAGTGGCGGGGCTCTCCAAAGAGTTGGCGTTGGAGGGTGCCTCCTCGGCTCCTGGACCTGAAGCGGAGGTAGGTGGAGCTTGAACGGGTGCGCCGTCTCCTTGCTCCCTCCAGTTCCTGGCTCTCCTCCACGGAGTGCATGGTGGCGTCCAGGGCCTCCGTGCCCTGTAGGGTGGCGGCGGCGGTCACGGCAGACACCATGGATGCATCTGCGGGTGCGGCGGTTGCCATGGAGGCATCCCTGGAAACGGTGGATGAGGGGGGAGCAGGAGCTGGATGACGACTGGACTGTGAGGCCATTGTTCCTGGAGGGGCCTGAAGTGCCTGGTGGCCCGCTGGATCCGCCCTGTGCGGCAAAGTTCCTGGGGCAGCGGCCAGTCTGGAAGGCGGTCTCTGGGATGAGGCCAGAGTGGGGTTGTGCACCGGAGATGCAAAGGGGATGGTCTCCGGCACCGCCGGAAAGGGCAGCAGGGCTGGCAGAGGGGGAGGATGGGTGGCTGGGAGAACCAGAACGATACAATGGTGGCAGCGAGAAGAGATGAGGGGGTGGCAGCCAGAGATCAGGTGGGAAGGGAACGGGAGCTCCTATCTCGCCTCTCTGCGCCACCTGTCCAAACTGCCGTTGCACCACTGCAAGAGAAGGCTCCTGCATTCCCCGATTCCCCTCCTGATAGCTGATGGCAAGGTGTGGCTGTTGCAGCTGTGGAGGGGAGCTGTGAGGACAGATGGGGGGACTCCTGTAGACGTTCCTGGGAGGAGTTGACAGGCCTGTATGAGGCATCGGAGGGTGGGCCAGTTGTCCTTGTGGGCGCTGGACCAATGCTCCGCCGTCCAGCTGTCCGTGGCCGACCTGGAGACTCATGGGAGGAGGAGGCTCTGAGTCTCCCACAGCCAGGGTTCCTAGAGGCCGCGGGACGATTGCTCTCTCCTGTTGTTGACGGAGAGCATGGGACTCCAGTCCCTCCTCCAGTGGAAGAGGGGGTGAAGTTGCAGGGAGTGCATGCTGCTGATCATTCAGGCTGCAGGGCTGCATGACTCCTGCTCCCCAAAACAGGGCGGCCTCATCCACCTCAAAGGCCACTCTGCCTGCTTCTTCCAGCACTACTTCCAAGGAGTCGATCTTCGCAGCCAGTCAAGCCATGTGGCTGGTGACCTGGAGATGTTCCATGGTTCCTGGGTCTAGGGAGTCCAGGTAGTCTCGCATGTGGTAGAGCTTGAAGGTGGCCTTTGCAAATTCCTCTGAGACTGCCTCGTAGGCGAGGACCTTGTCCTGGGACTCCTGGGCCATGGCTGAGGAGTCCTCTGTCAAGTCCATAGGAGGCGCGGGGTTCCGAGCTTCCATCCACTGAGGTCCATTTCTGGGCCCTCCTGCTGTCGCTCCCTCTTTAGGCGGGCTCACACCTCCCTCCTGCCTTCCAAGGGTTGCCTCTCCTCCTGCCTCTTCCCCCGGATTCTCAGGTGCCGGAGACGGTTCACAACTGGCCGGTGAGAGCTTTGAGGAGATCTCCTGGTAGGAGATGAGGCACTGGTTCTCCAGATCCTTGGCCAGGTTGGAGCCCAGGACCTGGGCTGCAGCTTCGCAGTAGCTGGCGATGGTGGAAGGCTCAAAGGTGCCCTGAACAATGAGCTGAACCATCAGGTTCTGCCAGGAGTAGCCCTTTCGGTGGGCGCACTTGCGACAACAGTAGTGGGCGCCCCAACGCATGAGAGTGGCGTTGAAGTGCTCCATGCCAGCCACATGGTCTCCTAGAAGTCCACCGGTGGCTTCATCTATTGTACAGGGTGCACACAAGGGCTGCATGCACTCCTTGCACTGGACAACCAATTTGCTGGGAATTGGCTTTTCGCATCTTCCGCACTTGAGCTCTTCTTTGCTCTGCATTTCCGCTTAAAGGTTCATTTCTTAGCAAAAGTGACAGTGTGGAAGGAACGCGTGTCCCTAACACGCCTACAGCTCAGGCTCAGTCTCTCTATCCTCTCTGCGATTTGGGATGTTTGGGGGCGCTCTCTCTCTCTCTCCTTTTCTTTACTCTCTCTCTCTTTGGGTTTTACTTGATTGAGACAACTTGTTAGTCCATGAATTGTGGCGAGAAGCAAATATCGGTTGTTGTTTTGTGAGGAGGCAAGGATGGGATGCTATATTTTCTAAACCAGCAAACTGGCGCACTACACATTACTAAGCAGCACTACTGGTGGGCCAGAGAGTGCAGGCACTCCAATAGAGCCTCCCGCGTACTAAGAAAGGGGAGGTTTGGGGCAAAGGAAGGAGGGGGGAGTGTAGAAGGCGCTGGCCCTAACCACACGTCCTCCAGCCGCAGTCCCTCTGACTTCCAGCAGGGGCTCCACTGACACTCCAGCCTTGGAGACTGGGGGCGGCTTCAGCTTCGCTCCCCGCGGGAGCTGTCCAACTGCCTGCTCAAAGATGTGGTTCCACGGGCGGGGTCGAGCTTCAAGAAGGAGCCTCTTTCAAGACGCAGAAGAGTTGAAGGTGCAGGGTAGAGGTGCAGTGCTGGTTCAAGAAGAGGTGTGCAAGAGACGTGCAAGTGGTGTGCAAAAGAAAAGGGAGGTTGATTTGGGTACCTTCCGCTTTCCCCACAACGTCTCGTGGGACTCCTGCCTGGGTGGACGAGGTTGAGGATGGGGGCTTGGAGGACAGCCTTTTGAGGAGGCCTTTGCCGCCTTGCTGCACAGGGTGTAGCTGGTGGTCTTGACTTCCTGCAACGCGCAAGAGGCTGAGGGTGGGGGGAGGGGGGAAGGGGGATTGGAGGGTGACTTTGGTGGCGACCTTGGCGGCGATGGAGATCTCCGCGTAATGGCTGTCGCCGCCCATGCCGCTCTTCACTGGCCTCTCCTTCTCGGCCGCCAGTGCCTTGGCCTCCTCCCTCCCTTCATCCTCCGTGGCATCCTCCACCTTGGCTTCAGCGGCTGCCCATTGCTGTTGGGCGTGGTTGACCGCCTGGTCTCCGGAGGCAGAGTTGAAATGGAAGGGAGGGAGGCCAACGAACTTCTGGTTGACGATGGTGATGTGTTTGTAGATGTCGGCCAGGGCCTTCTGGTGGGCGGCGCAGACGTTGAGCTCCTTGATGATGTCCAGGTGCTCCTGGGGCATCAGCTGCATCGCCTCAGCCGTGGCCTTCTCCGCCTCCAGCTGCATCAGCCGCTGCTGCTGGTCCACCGAGTTGGAGAGTAGATGGCGGAGGTGGGCCACCTCCTGGCTCAGCTGCTGGTTCCGGGCCGTCAGCTCCGAAACCTGCAAGCTGTGGGGGTGACCCTGGGGTGACTTCAGGCTCTTGTAAAGGTTGTTGAGGCGCTTTTGAGTGCTTTCAAGGTCTTTGCTGAGGTCTTCATTGTAGGCGCGGAGCCTGTCGTTCATCTCGTAGACCTTGTACATGTCCTTGACTTCCTTCCTCAAGAGGTCCCTCTTGTCCTCAGCTTCCCGGCACATGTCCTGGAAGATGGCGATCATGTCCACGCAGCGTCGGCGCACCTCCTCCGAGCTCGCCAGTCTCTCCTCCAGGTCCTCCTCCTCCACTACTTCCCTTTCCAGCACCCACTTGGGGAGGCTGTGGAGCCTCACAGCCTCCTGTCTACAGCCGCTAAGTCGGGACAAAATCCCTACCCGCATGACGCTGGAGAACTTGTCCATGACGGGGGGCGGGAAGGGTTCCTCCATCTCCTCCTCCTTCCCCTCCTCCGTCTCCGTTGGCTTCTTCTCCTCCTGGGCGGCCATTGACTTGGCGGCGGCTTCCACAGGGGCTGGCGGCGGAGGCGGTGGGACCTTCTCCAGCTCCACCTCCGCCCGGATGTCCACTGCTGAGGGAGGGGGCGGCAGGGGAGGGGGAGGGGAGATGGACTTAGGAGGAGGGGGGGTGGGAAGGATGGGGGAGGTGGAGCGTGGCGCTCCGGCTGCATCTTCCACCACTCTCCTCCATTGGGCATAGTCAGTGCAGACACCTGCTTCAGGGCGCCCTTGGAGAGGGGCAGGGAAGAGGGGTGCTGGGGAGAGGCTTCCTCCTCCTTCTGGGCCTTGGGGGCCGGAGAGAGATGAGGGGGCAGAGCCTCTGCCGGGAAGATTGGAGAGAGAGGGGCGGCGGGATCATAGGCCTCGGAGTCGGGGTCTGTGCGGATGGTGACCTTGGCGGCCAGGATGGGAGGGGCATCCTCCAGCTTCTCCTGGTCCTCCGGGTCCTCATCCACGATGATGAGGGACCCCTCCTCCGCCGACGAGTCTGCCTCCTCAGCGTCTCCCGCCTCCTCTCCATCGCTTCCAGCATCTTCCTCCTCCCCGGACTCCACAGCCTCTCCTCCCCCCTCCAAACCTTTACTGCTCACTTTCAAAAATAGCACTTTTTCAGAGGGCACTAAGCATCACTAAACTAACTCTATCTAAGCCTACGACTGTTCCTAAGCCTAAGCCTAAGCCTAAGCCTGAACCTAAGCCTAAGCCTAAGCCTGAACCTAAGCCTAAGCTCAAACTAAGCGCAAGCCTTTTTGAAAAAGGTGTGTTTTTGAAAGTGAGCGGTAAAGGCCTGAGCCCCTCCTCCCGACTCCAGAAGCTCGCGGCCAGGCATCACGACAGCCTCGCCTTTGGTCTCCTTCAAGGCCGCCTCTACTGCTTCTTGAGCCTTCATCACTTCTCCACTCGTCTCCTCTCCTTCCACTTGCTGCCCATACAGCCAAGTGTCGAGGTCACAAAGGTCGTAAGGAGAGATAGGACAAAGAGAGAGAGAGGAGAGGACTTTGCCGGAGGATGCGGCGCTGAGGGAGGACTCGGTCTCAGAGCCGGGGTTGGGCACCGGCTTCTTCCGCTCCTCCACCAACTCCACCGTGGAGTCTGGCGTCACCGGCTTCTTCATGACCTTCTTCTTAGACTTGGTGGCCTTCACCATGCTGGAAGACAACCGGAGAACCTTGGAGGCCTTGGAAGGGGCGGTGCTGGGGCGCATGGCTCGCATTGAAGCGTAGAGTCGAAGGAAGCTGTGTAGCTGGGTGAGAGAGAGAGAGCGAGAGAGAGAGAGCAAGTGAGAGACTGGCCACTGCAGGCTCCTTTTATGGAAGCATGCGGGAGCTGATTAAGGGCCCTCAAGCAGGGCCCACCCTGGGTCAGGTTTGTTTGACCGGCAAGATAAGCTCTTGCAACTGTTGAGTTGTGGGGGCCTCTTTGAGGAATGGCCATCCATGGGTCTGTTATCAGGCCCATGTGCCCATGAAGTAGCAGTAGCTCAAGCACATGGGCGCTGCTATCGCTCTTCTCCAGCTCTGTAAGCAAGGGGCAGGCCCGTCGGCCTGTTTACCTTGCAACCCCTGGACCCAGCGCAGCCGTCGCTGTATACTGGGAAGAGGACTGTTGTAATCAGTGCCTCCTGCAGGGGGCGGGGGACAAGAGAGCGGAGGAACATGGCCCTAGGCTCACAGCAGCCTAGGCCTGAAAGGCTAGTTACACTGCAGGCTGTTGATCAATGCAGGCAGCATCAAAGCTGTTCTTGCAGTAACAAGCTAGAGTGGCAGTCAATACTGCCTCCAAAAACAAAAAGACACCGAAAGATTTTTGAATGCCGATCGCAGCTCCAATTTTGAAGTTTGGAGCGATGAGTACTAGCTGGGGCAACTTGGCAGCCATTGCCAATTTGCTGGTGCAGGGAAAGTCGAACTCGAGCGCTCAGGCCTATCATCTCCAGTTGCCTTTCGGTAGCCGAAAACAAGAGGAAAGGGTGCACTCCTTCCGTCCTGGCTGGAGAGTAGGCTGTTGTTGACTTGGCGCGGAAGCTGCAGCCAAAGCTGCTGTCAGTGAGGTCGATTGCAGGGGTACTAGCTGTCAAGCCAGAACCCGACGAAACTGCTACCAAGCACTGCGCTATCCCACTCCAGATCGAGGATGGGAGGTGAGAGTAGGCAGTCTGTAACTTAGCCGTTGGGAAGAATGGTGGGCTGTGCGATGTCGCCAAAGCGAGCATTGATGGCCTAGTGCATGAAGCTGAGGATGTAGCTGAGCTCAAGCATCGTGTCCGCCATCAGGCCCACCACCTTCTTTTTCTTTTACTACATCTAGCAATTGAACATACACTGGCTGGGGCAAAGCGGAGGGGCCGACTAAATAGGAAAAGATAAGAATCAGACGTCCAAGGTCCATCTGAAGCTGAAGCGGCACACCAGCAGCCGATTAAAGTAATCTAGTGCTGCACTACCCCTAGTGCACTAGGGGTAGTGCACTAGGTAGTGCACTAGGTTTAGCGCACTAGGTAGTGCACTACCCTAGTGCATTAAAGTATGCAACGCTATCGCTAGTGCACTAGGTAGTTCACTAGGTAGTGCACTAGGTAGTGCACTAGGCTGTTATTTTAGCTCCTTTATACGATGATGAAGATGAAATAAAGAGTGACTAGGCACGTTTTTTGCATATTTATCTTGCCTAAAAGTTAAACGCACTTTAATATAAGCAGCGGTATTCATTGTTAAGTGGATATTTCCGTTCATCTCTAGTTCATCTCGTTCATCTCGAAATAGGAAATTTCCGTTCATCTTGTTTTTATTATAGTTCTCTTACGCATGCAAGATCTAGAACAAGAACCCAAAAACTAGAACAAGAACCCAAAAACTAGAATGCATTTTAATTACCTTACAAATCTGTGGGATTCAAGATCCACAAGCGCAGCTTATGAATCCACAAGAGTCAGGAGATATCTTATGAATAGAGGGTATTGGCTTGATTGATCAAATTTTATGAAAAAGCTAAATTAATTTATGGGGGTTTTGATGCACTCAATCATTTCATTGGGCAGAATTGACTGGGTGGCGAACTTCCCCTTTCCTGGACTAATTTTTAAATGGCATTATTCGTTGTCAATAAGGGTGTTTTTTTTCAAATACCATCGACATTTTTTCATATATATTAGACTAGGTAGTTCCTAGATGCATCTGTGTGCTATATGGAACAATTTCAGCATTTTTTCAATTTTTGAGCAAGACTCTAAATTTTCTTAATTTTCTAAAATTATCGATAAAACTTACCAGCAGAAGCAAATTATAACGTGAGAGACAAAGTTAAGTCATTATAGCCTTAGAAAAGTGACAAAAATGAGAATTAAAAACGCACTACCCCACTCCTAGCCACCTCCAGAGGTGACTACCCCTAGTGCCCTAGTGCACTACCCCTAGTGCACTACCATACTTTAATGCACTACCCCCTCCTAGTGCACTACCCCTAGTGCGCTACCCCTAGTGCACTATGTTACTTTAATCGGCGGCAGTTTTGCTGAAGTCAAATTTTGGCACTAAAAATTTTCCTGCTCTGCCAGATCTCCATATTTGGCGATTTCGTTATGTAACATGTTAGGAGCTGTAACAAGATTAATTCTGCATATTTTTATCCCAAAATTGGTTGAGTTACATGAACGTGCATGGAAGTTCAGAATCTGTCACAAAAACGGGATGTAAAACAAGGTGTTCTCGGCTGTTGCCAAGATGCGCGGCCTCACCTCAAGACACCACCTAGATGAAAATTCATGGCAAAATTCAACCGATCTCAATGAAAAACCATGAATTATACATGTTCAAATTTTTGAAACATCAAGGTTTTTGGTTTTTGACCATAAATAGAGCAATACTAAAAATTTCAAATATCTCTTACCAGCTTCAAGACATTACTATTTCGGACGTACATTCCACAAATCAGCTAATTCCATTGAAAAACCATAGACTTATGCATGTTCAAATTTTCGAAACATCAAGATTTTGGGTTTTTGACAATAAATCGATAAATAACAAATACTTCAAAAATTCCTTTTGCCAGCTTCAAGATATTACTTTGCCGGAAGTACCTGCAAAAATTCAGCATATGCGGAAAGACGGACGCAAAAATGAGGTAACTGGTTTAGCTGGCCTTGGCCGCCCGCCGCTTCGGGCAGGGCGCCAGAGCTCCTCCGGCCTCCGGGCACGGGTGCTACGGCCCCTACGCTTCGCCTAGCATGCTTCGCATGCTAGGCTACGCTCCGGGGCCTCCGCACCCATGCCCTCCGGCCTACGGAGCTCTGACTGCCCTACCCTCCGCGGCAGGCGGCCTTCGGCCGCGCAAAAAATTCATTTTCACCCGATTCTTGCTCTTCTCATATAACGCCTCTTAATAGAGTTTGTCCTTTACTAAAAGGGGACCATGCTTCGTTTAGCTTACCCAATGGCAAAAAGATTGAACAACGAAATTTTTATCACCTTGATGCCCAAGCAACAGTGTGGCCCCAGGAAATGATTTCCTGTAAGCGTTATTTTGTCGATTAGGCAGTAACGTATTGCTTTTTCTGTTTTATTTTTTTTTCCGATTTTTGGCGGTGGGGACCCCCAACAGGAAATTCACCGCTAAAAATTTAGGCCTATTTTAGGCCATTTTTGGGCAATTTCTGGTCCAATTTTGCCCCTTTGTGGACCACCCCCACCCCACTGGCAGTGGTCGTCGACCACCCCCCCCCCGGTCGATGACCTACCCTCCCCACGTGTTGCCTTTTGAATGTAAGTATAAGTAGATATGTTTATATCATAGGACGCGGGGGGAGCTTTGGAACATTAATAGCAATAAAAACAATAATAAACAATGGTAAAAAATAGCAAATCTTAAATAAAAAATATAGAAAAATTATTAAAAAATATTAAAAAAATAAATAAAAAAAATCTTATAATAAATAAAAAATCATAATGTCATAGACATGATCACATTGAAATTCCCTAAGCCTCACGGCAAGATTGGCCAGTGTTGGTCACTTGTGAAAAAAGAAATGCAAAAAAGGCCTAATTATTTTCCTGTATTCGATAACTATATTTGCAAATAACGTGTAAATATAACGAATATAAGTTATCGACAAAATAACGTCTAAGTTATCGATAAAAAACAGGATATTACTTTAAAGAAATGCTTTAAGAAGAACTTTAAGAAGAACTTAGGATAAAGAAATGCAAAAAAAAAGGCCTAATTATTTTCCTGTGTTCGTTATTTTATTTGCAAATAACGTCTAAATACACTGACAAAATAAGCGTTAATAACGTATTAAATAACATAAAAAATAATGACTAAAATAACTATATCAGTATTTTGTCGTTATTTTGCTTGTTTTCCTGGAGCCAATTTCTGAAATATTCGTTATTCCTATTTTTGGCGTTAAGCCATTTTGCGTTTCCTGGGGCCACACTGCCAAGCAATTGAAGGCTAATCATTAAACAATCAGACATGCTAAGAAAATGTACTAAATCAGAGATTCACAATTTCTGTAATGTTAGCTCACTGTATAGCAACCTAACCTCAAAACTATTTTTGCAAAGATCAAGCCAAAATATTTCGCAAAACCCTTAACAAAACCACAATACTGACTTTGATAACAGTGCCTTGTTTGCCTTGGTTTGTGCACCACGGCGGGAGGCAGTATCCATAGTTTCAGCGGCAGCAAATGGCACCCAATATGGCCCGATGTCAATGGCAACGGCCAATACCCCTGTGGCTGAGCCACAGACGCTGGATCTACCAGTACTCTGAAAGCAAGAGACCATGACCAGAACTGCAAGGGACCTGGAGTATGCCTGATGTCAATGGCAACGGCAAACAAAAGTGGGGTCTCACATTGCCTAGGGCAACAGTAGGCAGAGAGAGTTCTGCAAGCCAGCGAAAATGGACGTCAACGCTCTGGAACACTGTAAGCATTTTTCGGAAACTTTGTGGAATTTTTTGGAAACTTGGAGCTGTTCTTTGTATACATGAAAATTTATCACCCAAAAGGGCAAGTTTGTGCATTCTCATCTAATTTAAAAATAAGGTTGATTCCACCAACCCCCTCTTCCAACGGGTTAGACACTGTAGAGGTAGGAGCTTAGCATTCTGGCTGGATCTGGCTCTTGTGAAGGCAAACAAAAGGATGGAAGTCAACACATAAAACCAAATTATAAGGTCAAAATGGGTTATGAAGATTTAAGTATCATTGCAGCTAAGGCGAATCCGGATCAGGAGATTTACGAGGATTCTGCAGCGATGCCGAGTGTTTCGGTGCCCCTGAAGGAACTAGACTGCTCGGATGGTAACAGGGGCCTGCCTCACATACTCAAAGCTATCTCTGACCTCCAGGTAAATTATACTTATTGGCCAGACTTGAAGTTTGGAGAAATGGGTATGAATTTCACAGAATGAGGTCAGGGTGATTCGGAGGACGCTTGATTCCTCCATGACTGAAGAAATGACCAAACGCCCCAAAGAGCATTCCCTGGCTCTGGGGCTTAATAGTCAGGCGTCGCAAGGTAAACGGTCTGATCAATAGACAGCGTTAAGAGAGCTTTGTAAGCGGTCAAAAAGTTAAATAGACAATAACATACTGTTTATCATTTTTTATCAATAATTGGGCTGGCGCGAACGGAGCGTTAGCAGAGTGTCAGCGCCCAGCCCCTCTTTTCGACCCAGGCGTATGTTTTCGGGGTTATTGCTAGATCTTAAAATTGATAAGGATTTTGTGCTTCACATAAACGCCCAATCGTTCTGATTCTTTTTGCATTGGAAAAAGCATCAACGAATTGACCAAAACTCGCGAGAAATTGCCCAAAAACGGCAGAACACAAGATAAAACTACTCAAAACCATTTGTCCAAACTCCTCCTTCTCCTTCTCCTCCGCATCTATTCTTGAAATGAGAGTAGGTATTCATTTCTTCCCCCCGTCCCCCTTCCCCAGGTTTCTGGGCCTCATATATTTATTCATTCGTGAGTCTTCAGTT
Source organism: Ptycholaimellus sp. GST1_10 (assembly GCA_030248095.1). NCBI lineage: Eukaryota > Metazoa > Nematoda > Chromadorea > Chromadorida > Chromadoridae > Ptycholaimellus > Ptycholaimellus sp. GST1_10. The sequence continues at coordinate 7,130 of JASANA010001497.1, read as the reverse complement.
AAAAAAAAGTAAAAAATGCACCAGTGGTGTAGTGGTCTAAGCGATTGTGCAGCTGAATGAAACTGGGAGGTTCAAATCCTTCTCAGACAATCATTTTTATTTGGAAATTTTAAGTTGAGAAAACAGCTGGTACCATCGGCAGGCCAACATTATAGCTCTTTTATGACATTAAGATTTCTCCCGAAAATCGATTGCCCTAAGCATAAATCATGAAAATTTCACAAAAATATGTTAGTTTGCCAACAAATATGCATTACTGAAATTGTGAATCTCTGCTTCAGTGTTTTTTCTCTGTTAGCTGGTCTCTTTATTGGGCTGGCGCGAACGGAGCTTTAGCGGAGTGTCAGCGCCCAGCCCCTCTTTTCGACCTAGGTGTACGTTTTAGGGGTTATTGCTAGATCTCAATTTTGATAAGGCTGCTGCTCGTCACAGAAAGCTCCAATCGTTTTAATTCTTTTTGCAATGGAAAGAGCAACATCGAATTGACTATAGTTTATCTTTTGACTTTTGCCCAAAACTATTTGTTTTACTGTGAAAAATGCAAAAAACCATTTGTCCGAACTCCTCCTTCTTCTCCTTCTCCTTCTGCTCCGCATCTATTCAATGGACGATAGTAGGTATTCATTTTATTCCCCCCGCCCCCTGCCCCCGGTCACTGGGCTTTATCATATAGTCATTTATTGATAAATCTGAAGTTGGGCTAAGGTGGCATATGCCCCAGTGGTGTAGTGGTGTAGGCGATTGGTCAGATGAATGATCTTGGCAGGTTCGAATCCTTCTCAAGCATTATTTTTTATTTTTGTCTGTTTAAAGTTGAGAAAACAACTGGTATCATTGGAAGGCCTAATGTAAAGCTCTGTTTTCCCAAAAATCGATTCTCCGAAACAAAATCTAAGAAAATTTCTCGAAAATTTTTATGTTTGCCCATAGATTTGCATTGTAATTTCCGATTTGAAAATTTTTTTTAAGTTTTTGTTTTTTATTTTTTTATTTATCTAATAAAATCTTAGCTAAATATATAACCAACATTATAAAATTTGTATTTATACATTTTATACTATATTAAAAGTGGAAGAAATATCTGGTACCATCGGCAGGCCAAATGTGGGTCTCTTTTCTCCAAAATTTGCAATTGACTCGAGTAAAAAGTAAAGGAAATACATTTTATACTAGTGGAATCTGCTGCGTCATCTGCATTTTGTTTTTGGGCGCGCATGGAAAGAGACACTGATCTGCGCGCCAAAAACAAAATGCAACTGTCCAAGCAGCAGATTCCACTAGTATAAAATGTATTTCCTTTACTTTTTACTCGAGTCAATTGCAAATTTCAGAGAAAAGAGACCCACATTTGGCCTGCCGATGGTACCAGATATAATGCTTACAATCAAGTTAGCTTGGGCATCAAGGTAATGAAATTACTGAAATTGTGAATCTCCACTTCAGTGTTTTTTTCTCTCTTAGCTGGTCTCTTTATAATGCTTGCAATCAAGTTAGCTTGAGCATCAAGGTAATGAAATCTATTTGATACATCTTATCATGAAACTAGCTTGGGCTATAAGGTGATGAAATTAATTGTGAAACTCTTATCATGAAATTATACTTACAAAATTTTGAACCTCTAAGAAGAGCTAAGAGAGCCCAGAAAATTTTGACAATTATAATATTGTAATTTTTTGGCAGGTTAAAGTACATGTAAAGCATGAAAAACTTTAAATAATTTAAACAAATGCTGTTGGTAGCTAAAACCAAAAGCTAGGAAAACTAATAAAATTCTTGTTTCAAACTAATATATTTTCATTGCAATATATTTTCATTGTTTTTCTCAATGTTAACCAATGTTAAGTTTTTATTTTTAGCTCTATCTGAACATTCATCCTAAGGTGGGCAAAATTTTCTAGGCTATCTTAGCTCTTCTTAGAGGTTCAAAATTTTGTAAGTATAATTTCATGATAAGAGTTTCAAAATTAATTTCATCACCTTATAGCCCAAGCTAGTTTCATGATAAGATGTATCAAATAAATTTCATTACCTTGATGCCCAAGCTAACTTGATTGCAAGCATTATAAAGAGACCAGCTAAGAGAGAAAAAAAACACTGAAGCGGAGATTCACAATTTCAGTAATTTCAGTACCTTGATGCCCAAGCTAACTTGATTGTAAGCATTATAAAGAGACCAGCTAACAGAGAAAAAACACTGAAGCAGAGATTCACAATTTCAGTAAATTCATCCACTTTGAACAGCCAAAGGCCAAAAAACAGCCTAATGCCCAATACAATGCTTTAAGATGAAGTTGATGATGAGCTGCTTGTACACCACGGCCTGGTAGAAGCCCATGAAGACAATGTAGGAGCAAATGGACACAAGATTCGTAATCTATACCCCAATTTACCTATATGGTGTGGTTATTGAGGCCAAAAACCCTTTAAAATGCCCCAAGACGAAGTTGATGATGAGCTGCTTGTACACCACGGCATGGTATAAGCCCATGAAGACAATGTAGGAGCAAATGGACACAAGATTCGTAATCTACGCCCCAATTTACCTATAGGGTGCGGTTATTGAGGCCAAAAACACTATAAAATGTCCCAAGACGAAGTTGATGATGAGCTGCTTGTACACCACCGCCTGGTAGAAGCCCAAGAAAACCAGATTTGCACCTATGGTTGTTTGGTATCAAATCGTATATATTTTTTGAGCCAGTTTCATATCTAGACTCAAAATTACCTTAAAACAGCGGCACTGGGCAGCATATCTTTTTTGGATTCTTACAGTGCACCCTATAGATCAGAAATGGTCAAAAATTTTTTTTTCCAAATTTCAGTTTTATAGGCAGGTTTTGTGTAGTTTTTCGCAAGGATCCTGAATCTGTGCTTGTTTTTGCCCTCTGAGCCTCCTAGCAAACATTGTTCAAGATTTTCGATTTTTTTGTAAGCATTCAATTACATTCAATCAACTTTCCAACCTCAATTTCGGCATAAAGGAGGCCGAAAATCAAAATTCTGGACCCACCTTGCCACCCTCCAGGGTCGATATACTATAGTGACGTTGAGTCTTGAGCCCCAGACACTGCCAGTATGCCTCCCTAACAGAACGTACAGCAGACAGTGGATGGCGGACAGTGGACAGTGGACAGCAGATGGCGGACGGCAGACGGATAACAGATGGACACTTTTCAAAAAGTTTGTTGGTCATAACTTGCCCAATTCTCAACTAAATTTGGCAATTTTTTTTTAATTAAAGCTCTGTGTTTGCTGTGTCCGATGAGCCTACTCACAGCTCTGTAAATTGCCCATGGAATATTTGGCAGGCAATCATATTTTCAAAATCCGTAATAGGGTTGGTCCTTGGCTAAGAGGGGACTGTGCTTACGCTCTGCTCGCACAGCCCCAATTGTAGTTTTGATTTTCGAATCTTTTCTTTTCGTTATATTTTTAAATAAGTTTATTTTTTATTTTTTTTTATTTTTATATCCATTAATATTTTAATATATAATAGTATATAACCAACAATATAAAAATTTTATTTATACATTTTATACTATATTAAAAGTGGAAGAAATATCTGGTACCATCGGCAGGCCAAATGTGAATCTCTTTTGTCCCAAAAAGTCGATTAGTCCGAGTTTAAAGTCAGAGAAATACATCTACTACTAGTGGAATCTGCTGAGCCATCTGCATTTTGGTTTAGCGCGCAATGGAAAGAGCAACTGGACTGCGCGCTAAAACAAAATGCAATTGTCTTTGGAAGCAGATTCCACTAGTAGTATATGTATTTCTTTGAGTTTAAACTCGGGCTAATCGACTTTTTGGGAGAAAAGAGATTCACATTTGGCCTGCCGATGGTACCAGATATAGAAATGTTTTAAGCAAAACAGAAATCTTTCAAGTATCAAAAAATAAAAGTAAACAAAGTTTGTACTTATTTAATTTAATTTTAAATAATTTAATCAGAGTAGCATTGTAGTTATAATAAATTAAATTAACCTAATTAGAAGAGCCAAATTGATTTAGCTATTTTAGGATTAAATTGAACTGAGAAAGAATATAAGAATTAAAAATGTGTAGGGTAAGTAAAATTTTGCTGAGTAATATGATCAGTTTTGATTTTAAAATGAATCATGCTTTAATTTTGGCATTCATTTTTTGACAGCAGTATTAATTCCTACTAGCGGCTTGAGATCCAAAATTGATTTTAAAAAATGCATTTGAAATTATAATGGCTCTTAGACCTCGTCATTTGAGCAGTGTGATAAAAAAACCACAAACTTAGATAATTGAGTGATGATTGATTGTTTCATCTTGTCTCAGTCTTTTTGATGATTGAACATTCATAAACATTTCGTGCTCTATCATTTTAACCTTGTTTCATATGCATGTGATTTACAGTCGGAATTGTAGGTTGGAAGTTCGATAGTATACTTTCACGAGTTTCAACTCAATTCAAGGATATGACACCGCTTCATGGTTTTAGTTTCCTCAGCCGTCGCAATAGAAAACTGGAAAATACATTTTGGTTTTCTTCAAGATTGTACCCTTGCTTTCCAAACAAATAAGTTGCAGGGTCCTCATTATCGCTGCTTTCCTGATCATCACTAATCGGGATACAATAAAGCTTGTTAGGAAATTTTAGTTGATGTCAAAAAACCCTTGTAGGTTTAGGTTAAATTTAATTTCACTTAATTTGACTTAATGGAAATAGGGCTGGGTTTAAGTGTGCATGGAAAGGGACACTGAAAAGCATGCCAAAAACAAAATACAGGTGACCAAGCGCCTGATTCCACTAGTAGTTGTTGTATATTTAGCGCAGGGCAATTAGAATTTTTTGGAAAAAAACAAATTTGACTTGCCGATGGTACCAGGTATTGGCCTGGCGCGAGGGAGCGCAGCGACCGTCAGCGCCCAGGCCCTCTTTTCGACCCAGGTGTCATTTTTGAGGGTTAATGCTAGATCTTAATTTTGATAAGGCTCTAGCTGCCGCTATGAGCCACCAGTCGATTTAATTCTTGTTGCATTGGAAAGAGCATCCACAAATTAGTCTAGGCTCGCGAGAAATGCCCTTAAAACGTTGTATTTCATGGTGAAAATCGAAAAAAAAGTTGCCGTCCGAACTCCTGCTGCTGCCCTGCTGCTGCTGCTGCTGCTGCCCTGCTTCGCATCTGCTAATGAACGAGAGTAGGTATTCATTTCTCCCCTTCCCCCAACCCTTGACCGGTCATTGGGCCTCATGTTTACGTCATAACCCTTAAGAAGCAAACGGAGCCATGTGCATCCGTGGTGTAGTGGTGTAAACGGTAGGGAAGCTGGTTGAAACTGGCAGGTTCGAATCCTACTCAGGGAATCATTTTATTTTTTTTTGTATGTTCAAAGTTGGGGAAATAGCTGGTACCATCGGCAAGCCAAAAGTAAAAATTTTTTCTCCAAATTTCGCACTGTAATTTTCACTTTCCAAACTTTCGTTTTCCCAAAAATTTTCTTGTTTTGCAATAATTTTACATTAATTTTATTTTCAAATCATTTTTGTTCGTATTTTAAATTTATTTAATTAATTTTTTTTATTATTATGTTTTATTTATTTAATTATATTTTAACTTGAAATATAAACAACAATAAAAAATAAGGAAAAAAATTTACTTAATTTATTTATTGTATACTAAAAGTTGAGGAAATATCTGGTACCATCGGCAAGCCGAAAGTAAAGCTCTTTTCTCCCAAAAATCGACTGCCCCGAGTATAAAGCCAAGGAAATTTTCCTACTACTAATGGAATCTGCTGTGTCATCTGTATTTTGTTTGAGCGCGCATGAAAAGAGTCATGGAACTGCGCGCGAAAACAAAATGCAAATGCCCCACAAGCAGATTCCATTAGTAGTAGGAAAATTTCCTTGGCTTTATACTCGGGGCAGTCGATTTTCGGGAGAAAAGAGCTTTACTTTCGGCTTGCCGATGGTACCAGATATAGTCCTAGCAGTAAAGTTTACAGAAATACTCGTATATCTGGTACCATAGGCAAGCCTAAATTGAATCTCTTTTCTCCAATACTTGAAATTAGCTCGAGTAAAAAGTCAAAGAAATATAACTACTATTTATGGAATCTGCTGCTGGGGCAGTTGCATTTTGTTTTTGGGGCACAGTTCAGTGTCTCTTTCCATGCATGCCCAAAAATAAAATGCAGATGACGCAGCAGATTACAAAAGTATTAGTTATATTTCTTTGACTTTTTACTCGAGCTAATTTCAAGTATTGGAGAAAAGAGATTCAATTTAGGCCTTCCTATGGTACCAGATATTTCTTCCACTTTTTATATAAAAAAAACAAAAAAAAGTTTTGCATTGCAGAAGGCTATAACCCAGCCTTCACTTGAGCAGCTCAGACGAACAAGCCACTTGACCATTCTGCCGCAAATCGTTAGGCATAATTATCCTATATCAATTGCAAGAATTTACCATTGGACCTTGCCGATTGATGCCTTCAGTACAAGCCGATTGAATACCTACTATCATCCATTGAATAGATGCGGAGGAGGAGAAGAAGAAGAAGAAGAAGAAGGAGGAGTTTGGACAACTGGTTTTGAACAATTTTCTAATGATAGCTGCAACTTTTTGGTGATTTCTTGCGAGTTTTGGACAATTTGCAGATGCTCTTTCCAATGCGAAAAGAATTAGAACGATTGAAGCTTCCTGTCATGAGCTAGAGCCTTATCAAAATTAAGATCTAGCAATAACCCCAAAAACGTACACCTGGGTCGAAAAGAGAGGCTGGGCGCTGCAACTCCGCTACTGCTCTGTTCGCGCCAGCCCAATAACATGCACAAAGTGGTTGAACCCATGAGTTGAACTGCCGCCCCATGTAATCTGGCCTGTGCTGTATCATACTTTCCCTTTCCCATGCTTCAATAAAATGGACCTAGTTAGGATAGGTAGGCACCTGAATCGATAATCCTAGGGCGCGACAGCGCCCTAGCTATGAATGGGTGATCAAGTTTTTGCATGGTTTCCTGTCACCGAATTGATTGGAAGACTGGTAGGTTGAACCCTAGGACATATATATATCAATCGAAAGCTCACAGTCTGCTCCAGATGACAAAATTCTTGAAATTTTGATTTAGGCCTCTGAATTTTAATAAATAACTTG